>JBBPBX010021491.1:14342-32851 GCA_038048925.1 Garcialebias charrua
TTGAACAAGAATAAATCAGATGCATCAGAAGCAACAGAGGCATGACGTGATTAATGCAAATCAGACGCCATGTGGGGGGTTCTCAGGGATTCTAGTCTACATCTTCACTGCATGTCTTTTCCTCCAAAGGTTAAGTGGTTGCATTTGCCAGCTAATTTGACCATATGCTCATCTGTGCATTTGACACGAGCTTGCCACACGCTCACACTGCCAAGGATACCTCTTGAATGTGCAGCCAATTAAAACCATTTCCTCAACAGCTCCGTGTTGAGTCTGAAGTTGCTGAATTGAAATGCACGTTGAGATATTACAGACTAATCCGGGGATGTTCAAGCTTTAAAGCTTGCATTACAGTGGCTTATGATCCAGTCACGATCACTTGTGCAGAGCACCGTCTTTTGCTTAACTTGTTGCATAAGCACTCCACTGGCTGGCACACTCTGCCATGCACGGTCTGTGTCATTTCTGCTTTTGGTAGGGCTTATTACAGTACAGGCCGTTCCCTAATGTCACAGTTGCAAAACCTCACAAGCCATCTCTGCTTTACTTTTTTCTTTTCTTTTTTTTCCCCCTTGTCATCTAAGAATTGGCTTCCTGTTTTCACTGCGCTCTCTTTCGCTCTCTCTCGAGGTGTCGTAACCCAGGAGGCACAGCCAAGAACAAACCAAGGTCTACTGAGGAGAGATCGCTCTGTGCTTGCAATGGAAACAGACTAACACACACCCACACACACACACATACAGGCCTGTTTTGCACACACAATATCCAGATGTTAAAATTGTTTGTGTGTGTTTGATGTGCGATGTGTATGGCATGTACTGAGCTTGTTGCCAAGCCACAAAAAGTCATTTGCCTGCCTCTGATTCGATGTGCCCTTCAATAGCACCCTGTGTGTGCATAAGTCCAACCTCCTGCTTCCTTTTTTTATTGTTGAGAAGAGCTGTACACATTCATAAAATGTAAACCAACATAGCAATTTAGCCTGTAGCTCAAGGGCTGCATAGCTGAAATATTTGCATAAAAAGAAGTGAAGTATGACACAAGTGGAGTTGTACACAACCATAACTTCCTATATTTAAGATCATGCAACGTGTTAACCACGGAGATGCATTCTTGAGTTTGGCTCACTGCCTTTAATAACATAAAATACTTAATGACCTATTGGACTTAAAATCAAATTTGCTGTTTGTACAACACGTTTTCGAATACATCCAGTTTTAGGTACCGTAGTCTCAAAAGGTTTGTTTAGAAATTTAGTACATGAAGGTGAATTGTTTAAAAGTCTGTACTGCACATCCATTGAGACCAATGGAACTAAACGATGTGGAGTACCAGTATCTCATTTTTAACCAAAACCCAAAATCATGTGGAGGTGAACAATGCTAACTGGATAATCCTGTGGTTTTTAAAGCAAACTACATACAACAAATGAAAACCTTTTTCTGGGAATCAGCCCACATAAATCATGCATGGGGAAGAAGTTGATGCTCCACCACAATTTGCATATTCATTCAATTTGGAGCCGAGTCTGACCAGTTTGAGGGCGAAAAGATTGACTCATCAAATTATACATCTAACTGCTCTGTGGGCTGAATTGCAAAGCACATTACATCAAATCATCCATCAAAAATGCACAAATATAAACATTAATCTTATATAAAAATAAACTAGAGAAAATGCATTTACTGCAAAAATGCGGCGTGAATGTTTATTGCTTAAGAACATGCTGAAAAACTGCAGAAATTAGCTAAAGAAAACATGCTGAATTGTAGCTGAAATGAAAGAACAAGCCTTAATTAGCAGAAGAAGCAGAAAGAACACATTTGTGTTGAATTACATTTAAATGAGCAGAAATGAGCACAAAAAGTAGGAAATTAGCTAAAAACAGCTGAAATTAGCAAAATATAAAAATAGCTGAAAGGTAGCTGAAAATGCAGAAACTGTCTTAAGCTACCAGCAGGAAGCTGAAAGAACTCAAATGAACTAAAAAATGTGGAATTTGCTATAGATGCTAAAATGTGCATAAATGGCTTAATAGTAGCTGAAATAGCAGAGAAAGCTGAAACTTGCACAAAGAAGCTAAAATGAGCAGAAAGAAGCCATTAGTGTAAAGAAGTTATTTAGGCTGATTGTAGCAGAAATTACCATGAAAAACTTTAATTTATCTGAAAGCAGCTAAAATTAGCTAAAAAGTTGAAAATGTAGAACAAGCTGAATTTAGCATAACAAAGCAGAAAGAACACATTTACCTAATTAGGCTGAAAGAAGCAGCAATGAGCACAAAATACTGTATTGAAATTATCTGGGGAAAAAAGCTGAAATTAGCTAAACAAAAACGGCTGAAAAGTAGCTAAAAAGGCAAAAAGAAGCTGAAATTACATGAAGAAAGTGGAGCAAGCACATGTTTGCTGAATTAGGCTGAAAAAAGTTAAATGAGTGCAAAAAATATGGAATTAGCTGAAAAAGCTAAATTTAGCATGAAAACGGTAGTTGAAACATCAGGATAGGCTAAGAAGCAGAAAGTAGCATAACAAGCTGAAATTAGCAGAAAGAAATTAGAAGAAGCACAAAATGTTGTAATTGGCAGAAAGAACCTAAAAGTATCACAAACAGCTGAATAACAAAATTAACTGAAAGTAGCAACAACAAAAAAAGTTTAAATTTTCACAACAAAGCTGAAAGAAGCTGAAGCAGAACAAAATGTGAACGGAGCAGTAAAAGGTTGTAAAGGGTTGAAGGATATAAAATGAGCTTAGTTCATTTTTTGAGAAAAAAGTGGCAGAAAAGGCTAAATATTTCAAAAAGCTAAAGTTCCCTCAATACCAAAAGTCATTGTCCTGAAAGAGCTGAATGTTTTGATTTATGATTTGTTGAAATGGCACAAAAATTGTGGAACGCGAATCGTGCCAAAAAATGTACGGGGAAAAAAATGGATAGTGTGAATGCTTCATAAACATTCACTCATTCAATCATTCATTTTCTTTAGCTGCTTTTCCTTACTGGGTCATGTGGGACCTGGTGCTTATCTCCAGGAGGGGGACTCCCTGGACTGGTCACAAGCCCATCACAGGACACCTGAGGAGGCTGTTGCTTCTGCAGTTAGTTTGTGCTTTTTGAGATTTGTTTGACACGAGGTTATGTTGTTATTGAGTACGTATACACTTTGAGGTTTTAAGGATTTGTTTTTATTTTATTCTGTTTTAGCTGACTTTAAAGCTGCAGTATGTAAGTTTTCTAACAATATATTTTTAACATATTTCTTCACTCTGTCACTATCTCCTGACAGACTGATGTTAGACAAGTAATCTCTGAAAAAAACTATAGTCCCCTTGCTTCTCTAAAAGCATTTCTAAAAAGCCACAGTGACCCGCCGTTAACCAGCCAATAAAAACAGAGCTTCTCACTTCTCACGCTCCTAACCCACGCCCCCGCCTGTCCCAGCCCCAGCGGCCGCGCACGTTCTCGTTCAAAGGATTGCAAAGCGATGCAAAACTGTTTTGTATGTGACACAAATGTATTAAATTCCCCTTCTTCATCCCTGATCTGGACTTTTTTTTTTGCCAAAAGTCAAGTGATCGCTTCCTCCTCCGCTGACTCCATGACTGAAACAATGAGGAAATTAATGAATTTGTCACGAGCGAATTAAACTCGGGTTCAACGTGGCTGCGCGAGGCTCTGCAGATTTTATGGTGTTCTGGTGTGCTGGACCAGCGCTCCATGTTTTTGTTTTATTTTTTAGAACGTTTTATTAACACATAAACACAGAACTTTGCAGCGGTTGAGACAGGACATGTAGTGGAGGCGGAGCATTCGGAGGCTGAGCTGAATTTCAGCGAGAACAAGGGGGAGCAGAGCCATATATGGCTCTGAGGGGGAGGGACCAGAATGCTTTCCCTGTTGAAAAATTTTCTAAGTGCTGCAGTTCTACAAAAACGGCAGAGTGCAGCTTTAAGTCCTCAAATCCAAATATGTCATTTTGATTAACGGGTCACATTAAAGAGATTTCAAAATTCAGATCTCCTGCAAAATATGTTTAATTTATCCCCCAAAAAAGTTTTAAATAATGTCAGTAAATCTGAATCAAAGTTTAAAATATAAATATATTGGTTCCCATTTTCTTTTTTTCCAGCTGTGTCCATCTTAACTGGATTCTGCTGCCTGATGTGATGCAATGTTTGAGGATAACAGTCCACTTGTTTCTTTTTGTGCAGCTGGTGAAAAGGCCATAGTTTGTGACCAGTGCGGCGCCCAGTTCCAGACAGAGGAATCCCTGGAGGCTCATCGGCAGATCCACACTGGTATGAACACACACACACACACACACAGACACAGAGCGAGAAAGAGCATCAAAACTATGGACACAAACAAAAAGATTATAAGCCTCTCGGCAGCATTAGTGTTCATGTTTTCTAAATTAGTACAGAAAGCTTGAGCTGATTATGCTTTCAATCGAATTCACGGAACAAGCTCTTAATATTCTATTAACAACAACATACTGTAAGTGTTACTGTATTTCAGTAAGGCTATTTGAAGAAGAAAAAAGAAAAAAAGCAAATTATAAAAACAGCCAGATATCTTAGAGACTTCAATATTGTGATTATTTCAAATTAAAACTGGAAACACAGTACAGGTACAGGTAGTCCTCGACTTACGAACGAGTTCCGTTCCTACGCCCGTTTGCATGTTGAAAATCGCTGTACGTTGGAATACACTTACACACCGGCCGCCACTTATACGCGTACATGTACGGTACTGTACAGTTACCAAGCACTTCGCCTATCCTAACACATAATTACACATAACTACATAATCATCAAAAAACACATACAGTACATTTGGAGCCATAATGAAGGAAAAAAATAGTTAATTTCTTACTGGGAGCTGGTGAAGCCGTTCGTCCGCGTTTTAGCATGTTAGCTCCGGGTCCCACCAACATCCAGGCTGCCAAGCCGTTCGTCCGCCTGAGACGTCCACAGAGTTCACCAAGCGTTTCCAGCTGATGTATCCGAGCGAAGCAACCTCTGCTCGGACACATGGTCCATCCAAAGCCGGCTGTCGAAGCCGGAGCTAACCGAAGCTAACCGAAAACTGCCGAACACCACCGAAAACTGCGTAATCGGCTTCAAAATAATAAAAATAATAATAATTTATTTATTCATTCATTCATTCATTCAACCTTTATTTAGTCAGGTAAATCTTTTGAACCTCAAGGGCTCATTTACGAAAGCGACCTGCTAAAACTAAAGAACAATGAACAGCAGTGGTAGAATTTCCTTAAACAATAAACAATAAACAAACAAACAATAAACAATAGAAAACAAAAGAGAGAAAAAAAACAAAAGAAAGTTTTTTTTTTTTTTTAACAAAGTATCAAAAAACTAGCAAAAAACTAGCCATTTAAAACAACCACAGCTGCAACAAAGTGCTGTACACATGAAATCAAGAACATTTAAACACAAAAAATAAGATTTTTCAAATTTATTTATTTATTTAATTTAATTTTTTTTATTAATGAGATGCGTGACGTAACCCCGAATCGCTGTGTCGAGACCGCCGTAAGTCGAGGACTACCTGTATATCAATCACAGAATTTAAAATTCTCGTCTTTTCCATCAATTAGGATGCGCAGTGTGTATATTAGGTAGGATGTGTTGGCCCGTGTGCCCCTTTCAATCAGTCGTCTCTGACTAACTGGAGCCATGACTGACAGACAGATCACATCATCTCGGATTAGTCCCACTCGTCCTAAATCAAGACAGACCCAACAGTAATCAACAAGCTGAGGAAATTTGGCATGCCAGTGGTGTTTATCAGCGCTCTCTGCTGTGACGGTGGGAAGGCGAGGATCATCTAGGTGCCAAGATGTAAATAGGAAGAAGTAAATCTCCCTTCAGCAGATGTGTGATGGCTCAGAGCAGTTTTACCGCTGGTGATGAACTCTTTAATTTGTGTCAAATTACGTTCGTCCTAAACTATTCAATGTGGACCGTTTTGTGGATTTAGACTCAAATGTGTACAGTTGGTTTATTTTTGTGTGCATGTTCATGAAGCGTTCACACAGTTGTGCTCCATTTTTCTTCCGTATGTTTTTCGGCGCAATTCTCTTCCCGCAGTTTTCAAGCTATTTCAATAAATGATTAATCAAAACGTTCGGCGCTTTCAGGACAATCCTGCTGTGACTTTTGGTGTTGGTGCAGTTTTAGCCTTTTGAAATATTTAGCCTTTTTCTGAGTTTTTTTTTGTTTTTCTCTTTAAAAATGAATTGAGTTCATTTTACATCCTTCAAATCTTTACATCTGTTTACAACTCGGATTCAGCTTATTTCAGCTTCCTTGTGCTTTTTTCAGCTACTTTTAGCTAATTTCAGCTGTTTTGTGATCCTTCTAACAGCTTTCTGCTAATTTCAGCTTGTTAGGCTCCTTTTAGCTTAATTCTGGAAGTTTAAGCTTTTTCTGCTATTTCAGCTATTATTTAGCGGTTTTATGCTAATTTCAGTTTTTTCCACCTAATTCAGTAAAAAAATTCTCCCTCCACATCCTTCTTCTAACTTAAGCTTCTTTCTACCTTTTTAGCTACTTTTCAGAGTTTTTTTGATTTTAGTTTAGCTTTTTCAGATCATTTCCACTTAATTGTGCTCATTTCTGCATTTTTCAGCAAACGTGTTCTTTATGCTGTCATTGGCTAATTTAAGCTTGTTCTACCTTTTCAGCTACCCTTTTTTCTCAGCATTTTTCAGCTAATTTTAGCTGTTTTCAGATCAATTCAAGTTTTTCGTGCTAATTTCTGCTACTTCCAGTCTAATCAACTTCTTCATGCTCATTTTAACTTGGTATGCTCTTTTCAGATTTTTTCTGCTAGTTTAATCTTTTTCTGCTATTTCAGCTAGCTTTTAGCTGCTTTGGGTTAAATTTTGCTTTTTCAGCTAATTCCACATGTTTTAGCTCATTTCAGCTTATTCTCCTTCCTTCTCGTAGATTAAACTCCTTTCTAACTTTTCAGCTACTCTTCAGCTATTTTTTGCTTATTTCACCTTTGTTTTGGCTCATTTCCTAATTCTTGTGCTAATTTCTGCTAATTTAATCCAAATTCAGCAAATAAATTTACTTTCTACTTTCTTCTGCTAAATTAGGCCTGTTCTTCTATTTCAACTACATTTCAGCATGTTTTTAGCTAATTTCAGCTGTTTTTCAGCAATTTCTTAAGCAATAAGCCTTTTCGCAGGAAATGCAATTTCTCTAGTTTTATCATATTTCAAATTTGTCTATTTTTGCCCTCTCAAATAAGACCTTTATCAGCTGCCTCGTTGCAGAACACGTCTGGAAAATATGATCTCACCAGAGATATGTCTAATGAAAAACAAAGCGATATAAAAAGAACAATTAATTTATGCCGGTGCCTGCGTATGTAATCTCTGATTAAAACAGTGCTTTAGATTAGTTACAGATTACAGTTTGAGCATACTGTAGGTATTTTTACTGATTTACTGCATTCGCAGCTTGACAACTCAGAATCTCCACTTGTGGCGCCCTTGCAACTCAAGTGTTTGTAACCAAAAGCAGCGAGATGCTTTATTACATCTTTGCCTGCACGTACGAGTGAAATCTAATGCGATTATAACATGCCAAATCCAAAATGCTCTATTTATACTCTGAGAAACATGCATGCATAGTGCTTTGACAGACAGCGCAGTGCATCATAAAATGCTCAAAAGTATATAAAAAAAGAGACATGAATCTTGCTAAATGGCTTTGAAAACGCCAAAGTTTCAACTCTTGTCTTACAGAATATGATTTGGAATTCTCAGGTCTGGAGATTTCTACAAAATATCCACGCGCTGTGCTTCTTATTGTTTTGTAATTCATCCAAAAGCCTCCTGGTTTCCTTTTCAACATTTCATAGAAGAATGTGGGGCGGCATAGTCAGGACTCTGAGGCGAGGGGGTGTTACCCCTTGGGGGCATGCCCTCAACCAGGCAGCTCGTTGGAGGGAAAGAAGGGTTAAACAAGGCTAATGATTCAACAGCCATAACAGCGGAAAGGAGCATTCTAAATATAGGCATTCCAGTCTGGAACCACTGGAGGGGAGCTGATGGAGGAGGCGAGGGGAGCTGATGGAGGAGGCGAGGGGAGGGGGCAGCCACAGTCATGTATTCCTGCCAGACAACAGGAGCAGCAGCAGTAATAATCATCTGTGCGCTGAGGCCCTGTGAGGGATGAGCGCTGGTAAAACATGACGCAGAAGTTTAAAACTGCACATGACTCTCACTTTCTCTTTCTCAGTGAGATTCAAGACACCTTGTGTTTTTACATTATTATCACATTTTCTCTTGGGAGGAAGCAAGTACATCCATTTTTTGTGAATGCGCAAACAGATTTTGTTGTGGTTTCACATGTTTATTAAATTTGTTCATTTTTTTACAAAATAAACAATACAAGACAATCCCATAAATGATAACGTACAAAATATAAAAAAATGAAAGGTAGCAGAAAGAAGAATAAATCTTATTATATCTGCCCCTTTTTTCCAACAATCAGATTAAACAATAATAATCTTCAACCAACAGTACAAAATGACTAACTCTTTCTAATTTTCTAACTAATACAATACACATTACGCTATTTCATATATATTTTTTAACACATTTGTTTTGATCATTTTCTTAAATGTAAACATTGACTTGGCATTTTTAACTACATTCTCCAAGCCATTCCATAATCTAATTCCCTGGATTGAGGTAGAACGTCCCTTCAAACTAGTTCTGAATTGTGGTTTTACAAACATCTCTGTCCCCTTAAGATTATAACAACTTTGTCTTTTAACAAAATGCATTTGGATATTTAAAGGTAATGCATTATTTTGAGCCCTATACATAACTGATAAAATATTATAGTCTACCAAATCATGGAACTTCAATAACTTCAGTTGATAAAATAATGTACTTGAGATGAACTTTGATGCCTTGAACCACTTTGGCTGTGGCTGCCTGCCTGGGAGCAGTTGACAGGGAACAGGACAACACCTAGAAACCAACTTATCTCCAGCAAACTGCTTGGTCCACTTAAGGAGTGTACTGCCTGGTGGGAAATCAGTTTACTTGGGACTCAGACTGATAAAACTCTCTGGATAGAGGGCAAAATGTCTTTTTACAAATAAGAAAATGTCCAGATGACCTGAATGAACATTATTGGATTTGGTACCTGGATAACTGAGCATGAACGTTGATGCCTCACTAACATTGTTTCCATGCTGTGAAGTTGTTTAAAACCAATCTGAAAGAGCCCGAAAATTCTGATCCCATTCAAAAACAGAATAGACTCATTGAACTCATTGAATAAAATTATTTTCTTCAGGACAAGAAAGTTCATGCTCCTGACTACTCTGACTGATGAAGCCCTCTGGAATGAGGGTGAAACGTTTCTACTAAAAAGAAACTGTCCAGATGACCTGATTGAGAATTATCAGATATTTTCTTCAGGATTTTGGACAGAAAGGCAAGTTTCGAGATTGATCTGAAATTGAACAAGTTGAAGGGTCAAGTCCAGGTTTTTTAATAATGGATTAACTACTGCATGTTTGAAAATATCAGGGACCACTTGTAGCAAGATTACTATTTATAATAGCAAGAACAGAGGGTCCAATCATGGGTAAAACTTGTTTAAAAAAGGACGCAGGGATGGGATCAACAGGGGAACCGGAGGGTTTCATGTGGCCAACGACTTTGTTTAAAAACGGGAGTGAAATGGGTTCAAACTGCACGAAGATAGCTAAGCAAGGGACAAAGACTGGGTTCGGCTGTGGAGCAAGGAATGATGACCTAATAGACTCTACCTTAACAAAGTATCTGATAAAGTTGTTACAGATGTCTATAGAGGCCTCCGTGCTGGCAGACTGAGGTACATTTAAAATTAAGTTTATGGTAATGGAACACAGGGATTATGACTGTATGAAGCAATGATTTGGGAGAAGTATTTTTTTCTGCTTCAATGGTGGTTTGGTAGTCTTTCCAACAGGTTTTTAACAAAAGAAACCTTAGTTTTGTTATAACTCGAGGAACCCAGATTAGTATGAGACCCGGAACGAGCCAGACAAAGTCAGATACAAAATAAGTGTTTATTATTTACAGTGAGTGACTTTACGAAAGCTTCTCTGCAGCTCCGGAAAGAGGGCGAAGATGGTCAGAGGGGGTTTGCAGGAGAACAGGCAGTAATTTGATGTTGCCTTCTCTCTTACAGGTTGAGGGGCAATGTTCGGTCCAACCTCCAATCCTTAGGAAAGCTGCAGAGAAGAACAGGTCCGGAGTCCAGTTGGATGAGGATGGCAGGCAACTGGTGAGGACAAGGCATGAGGAGAACCAGAATGGGTCACGAGGAGAACTGGGATGGGTCACGAGGAGAACCAGGTCAGAGCACGAGGAGAACCAGAACAGGTCACGGGGAGAACCAGGATGGGTCACAAGGAAAACCAGGTCAGAGCACAAGGAGAACCAGGTTGGGTCACGGGGAGAACCAGGATGGGTCACGAGGAGAACCAAGGCAGAACCAGGAGAATCAGAGCTGAGGAGTTAAGAACACGTGCCAAGAGAAACAGGTAAATAACCTTTTCTAATCACAAAGTTCAGGCCAGAAGCACAAACACCATGAGATGGTGATATGCTCCAGCAAAGAGTAGCACTGGACTGCAGCCTTAAGTAGGAAGAGATCTTCATCAGGTTGATGACCGCCAGGTGTTGATGATCAGCGGCCATCTTGGAGGAGGGGCTACACACACACCACATAAATGAACGCACACATACACAGACACAGGTAAAAAAAAAATGCCCTTTTGCCTTTAGTGGTGAGCTATAAATAGGTGCCAGATAAGATTGTAAAGATATACATAAGACATGATAAACCACAACTCACAAATGCCTGAAACACATTCATTCAACCTTTATTTATACAGGTTAATCCCGTTGAGCCTCGGGGACTCATTTACAAGAGAGACCTGATTTCTTAACAAAAAGTGATGACAACAGTGGACAACAAAGTCAGCAGTAGTCAATCATAAACGATGCATACAAATTGAGAATAACAAGTGAAAATAAAATGGAATGTAGAAAACTAAAAAACTAAAACGGTGTATGAATGTGTGTATGAATGGGTGGATGGCTGGTATTGTAAAGCGCTTTGGGGTCCCTCACAGGGGGCTGGAAAGCACTGTATAAATAAGCTCCATTTACCATTTACCATTAAAACTTGTCTGCATTAGTTTTTCCCATGAACTTAGCAGATGTTTGAAGCCACTTAGAAAGGTCAAGGCAGGAAACAGGAGCAGAGTTGGAGAAGGCCCTTAACATAGTACATAACATGTATACTATAAAATAAATGCAAATTCTAATACAGTATATGAAGCAAAGCAGCAGGCACAAGACAGAAAATAGTGAGGTGTAATCCTATCCAAAGCATTTGTAAAATTTTATGACACACATGCTAAGGTTTTCAGTATTTATCATTTCAATTTCGAGATGTTTTAGCACATACCTGCTGGGCTACTTTGGCACTCCATTTCAGCACATTTTGCAGGCGTTATTCCCTCAACTACCAAAATTCCATTTTCACTAATGCACTTGCAGGTAATGTGTAAATGATTGGGGAACTTCCGAGTTCAGTTAATGTTTTGGTTTCATGCTTCTCTGAGACGACATCATCACACTGCTCATTACTACGGTAGTTGTGCCCTGGCTGAAAAAAAATGCCTCTAATTTTGATATTCTGTCTTAAACAGATTACCTCTGTCAGTGTTTGCAGTTGTCACTAAATTACATCTGAATCAAATGTGAAGGAGTGTTTACACAATTTTGATGATGTAGAGTCAGTTTGTGGAGAGAAAGGTTTTGAACATCCTTCTTATAATCTGGCATGCTTTGAAACTGAAAGTCGTGAACCAATACTTAATTTGTATAAACTAACTTAAAGTGAGACTAAACCCAGGTTGAGACGGTAACTCCTCCTTCCAAAATCTCCCTGAAAATGGGCGTGTCGAGAGACAAGGAAGGGTGGAGGTAGAGTTGTGCTTTTGTTCACGCCTCCACCTGCAACAACCTAAAACAAATTAAACCTCTAGCCAACAACATACACCAAGCAACAACAAAGAATAAACATGTAGATGTATTTATCTATTCCACCCATTCCATCCAAAACCAAAGGCCTAAAAAATGAAAATGAAAAGAAAAATAAAACCGCTTGTCAGGAGTGAAATGCAGCACTTCCATATAAGGTATGCACTTCTCATCTCTGCAGGGGATTGGCTCTGCTTGAACCACCTGTGTGACATCACACATGAGCAGACATGTCACACATGAGCGTTTGCACAAATAAGAAAATTAAGGTGTAATCCACCAGTTCAACCCATAGAACTACCGTAAACACATTTTTAGACCAAATATTGCCAAATATTGCCAATTTACACAGATATGCACAATTATGTGAGAATAAACACAGCCATAGTGCTAGATAACATTTTAAACACATTCTAGGGAGTTTATCAGCTAAAAAAAAGTTAATTTTGGGTTTAGTCGCACTTTAAAATATTGCATTTTCCATCAAAATACAGGGAGTCCCCGACTTACGAATGGGTTCCGTTCCTACGCACCATTCGTAACTCGAAAATCCGTAAGTCGGAACACATAACACGTGTCGTTCGTAAGTCCGGATTTTTGGTTGTAAGTCGGAAAATGTATGCTAACGCTGCGCCGCACACCCGTTTTTCAACATGAGACTGAACAAGTGTACATACTGGTTCATAAACATGCACAGAACTTTGTTTACAAATGGTTAGCTAACACACTTTCATCTAAAAACACATACCAGTGCTGTATTTACTGTACAACTGTACTGTTCGTAAGTCCATTCGTAAGTCCGGAACGTTGTAAGACGGGGACCACCTGTTCAGTGTGAAGGCCGAATGACTGTCGAAATTTACTAAAGAAGTTGAGGCTAAGGTAAAAACTACAAAGAAAGTAGGACATGTTTCAAAAGTTTCAAAAGACAATCTAAAAATATTAAAAGGCTAGCTTGAAGCTAAACATAGCAAAAGACTGGGTAAACATAACCAAAGTCTAGCTAATATCTAAAGCAGTGGTTCTTAACCTTTTTTGAGCTACCGAACCCTCAAGTTTCATATGGCCACTCACCGAACCCCTCTTTTTTAATATATAAAATATGATTTTTTTTCCAAATTCTACAACATCACCTTGCTCAAAGAACAAAAGCAACACAGTGCATGAACTCACAACAACTTTATTCTGGCCCAATAAGAGTTTCATCCCCCAAAAATATTTTTGTACAATTTTTAATCATCAAAGAGGAATTTGGGATAATTTATCTTCAGCTGCTGTTCCGAGTAGCAGATTTGCCATCTTTAATGCAGCTGGTTTTATGAGAGATTCACCAATGGAGTGTGGCTTACCCTGCTTTGCGATCAAATAAGCAACTTCGTACGATGCTGCGAGGATCAGTTTGCTAACAGGTACAAATCCAAGAGCAGGCAGAGTGGCCCTTTCATCATATCTGGCTCGTTTCACCTTGAAATTAACAAAAAAAGGTAATTATTAGGTTGAAAGTGTCAGAAATTACCACAAAATTTTTAATTGACCTTAAACCAGAAAAAGAGTACTAAAACATGTTGCTGAAAAGGTAGAATAAGCTTAAATTAGCAGAAGAAAGCAAAAAGAATATATTTGCCCAATTAGGCTGAAAGAAGCAGAAATGAGCACAAAAATGTGGAAATTATCTGAAGAAAATCTAAAATTAGAAAAAAGATTCAGCTGAAAAGTAGCTAAAATAGCAGAAAGAAGCATCACCAGAATGAAGTTGAGAGAGCACATTTTTGCTGAATTAGGATGACATTTTTTTTAATAAGAGCATTAAATGTGGAATTAGCTTAAAAAGCTAAAATTAGCATAGAAACAACATCATATCTGGCTCGTTCACCTTGAATTCAGCAGGCGTTGTGTTCTTGTATTCTCCGTCTGTGCATCTTCATGAAGTGTTCCTTCAGTTTTGCCGGCGCCAGACTAGTTGCTCAACTTCGTGTTGCATATCATGCAGATAGGACGCTGACTCCCATCCCGTTCCGTGACACAAGTGAATCCATGTCCAACCACTTTCTTTTTTTGCCCGACATATTTACCGTAGTTTGTAAACACACGACGTACAGCCATTGACTTCATGCGCGCGTTATATTTCCGCATCACTGCACTGAATCGTGTGTTGCCAGATTGGGCGGTTCACCGCGATTTTCCTTCTGACTTTTGCGGATAGAGAGTGCTTTGGGCGGGTGGGACTCTATTTGGCAACACCGGTCACAACAGTGTTTACACAAGTGTGTCTTTACATCCGGGGCAGAGACTCCACCGAACCCCTGAGACCCACTCATCGAACCCCTGGGGTTCGATCGAACCCAGGTTAAGAACCAGTGATCTAAAGGTAGTTCAAGGCTTGCTAAAATAATGTATTAAAAGGCTTGCTGAAGTATCAAAGGGGCAGCTAGATGCTAAAAGTAGCTGAATAGTAACTAAAAACTGAAAGTACCAAATGGCAAACTAAAATTAGCAAAAGGCTTGTTCAAATCTCAAAGTAGCAGAATGTTGGCTAAAAACTAAAAGCCAAAAAAGGCTAGCTGAAAGATTTAAAAGGCAAGCTAAACTATTAAAAGGGTAGCTATAAGCTAAAAGTTGCAAAAGGCAGGGTGAAAGTAACCAAAGGCTAGCTAAAACCTAAACGTATTTACATTATCCCTTACATGATGGCTTGGTTCATGTCTCAAGAACCCAAGCTTTTGGCTGAATGGATCTCACTCTGCCTTTGAGTCTCCCTCCCCCGCCCTCTGCGTAATGTTGGCATCATTATGTGCTTGTGTGCAAGATTTTTTTTCATTACCACATTTTTTGCCCTTTAAACAGAGGTCAAAAATGTGTTAGGAATTTTTTTGTCTCCAAACCCTATGTGTCATTTTTCACCACTTTTATTTGTCTGTCCAAACAGATCTCACTTGTAAATGAGTCTTCGAGGCTCAATGTGATTTATCTGTTTAAATAAAGGTTGAATGAAAAAAATTGTGAAGGCTAGCTTAGGCCCTGTACACACGTAGCCTGGTGTTTGAAAAACGAATATCTGCACAAAAAAATATCTCTGTACATACATGTTCGGATATTTAAAATGTTCGTCTACATGTCCCCGGTTATTTTCCCCACAGAGCGTTGTAATGAATATGCTGAACCCATAGGTGGCAGTGTAGTGCCGTCACAACCCTTCAAAGCAACGACAACTTCCTGTTATTATTTCTTTCTTTTTTTCTCATTTGTGTGGACAGACCACGAGGTTGAACTACTATTAAATACCGTGTTGGAGTACAAAGTTAATAAAACGCTGGAAAATGTTGACTAGGAATCATGTCCGAATGGGAATAATGTCAGAGCAGGTATGTTGACATTTTAGCTTTTATTTTTAGCTGAGCATTATGTGACGTCAGCACTGCTCCAGCTGGAGCAAAAACCTCCGGTTCTGAAAGTCCACACGCAGACTCGAAAGCGGAGAACTCTCAAATCTCCACTTTGGTCTGAGTTTTTTTATTATTCGTTTATAGTTACATCAACCGGAGTTCACGTGTGGATGAAAGGCCAAACCGCATGATAAACTGTTCGGTTTTACTGATATCCGGCTACTGGTGGGAGCTCAGTGGATCTGGAATTTTATGCTTCCTCAGTTCTGGGTTATATTAGCACATGCTCTGAAAATGTATCCATAAAAAAATATGTTAAATCTTACCCCAACACAAAACCCTGGTTAAACAAAGAGGTTTGCACCCTGCTGGCAGCCAGGAACACTGCCTTCAAGTCTGGAAACTCAGAGGAGCTGAGAAAGACCAGAAAAGAGCTGGTTGCTGGCATTAAGAGGGCAAAGGCCACATATGCACAGAGGATCGAGGGTCAGTTCACCTCACAAGACCCACGGAGCATGTGGAAGGGCATCAAATGCATAACTGATTATAAAAGCAGGAGCAAACAGTGCCCCAAAGACCCATCTCTGCCTGATGCCCTCAACAAGTTTTATGCATGGTTTGAAGACCCAAATAGACCACCCAGCACCAGACTCACCTCATCATCAGAGGAAGAGCATCTCAGCGTGACCACAACAGAAGTGAGGAGTAGTCTCAGAAGGATCAACCCTCATAAAGCAACTGGACCGGACAACATCCCCGGGAAAGTTCTGAAGGAATGTGCGGACCAGCTCTGTGAGGTGCTGGCTGACATCTTCAACACCTCACTTGCTCTGGAGACAGTCCCCACCTGCCTGAAGACCGCCACCATCATCCCAGTCCCAAAAAGCTCCACAGTGACTGGTCTGAACGACTATCGGCCGGTGGCCCTCACCCCGATAGTTGCAAAATGCTTCGAAAAACTGGTCATGACCCACATCAAAACAACCGTCAACATCAACGAGGACCCTCATCAGTATGCTTACCGTGAGAACCGATCAACAGAGGACGCCATCTCGTCCGTGGTCCACACTGCTCTCACCCACCTGGATCAGAAAGACTCCTACGTCCGTATGCTCTTTGTGGACTTCACATCTGCCTTCAACACCATGATCCCCCAAACTCTGATGGACAAACTATCCACACTTGGACTAAGCCCCTCCGTTTGTAACTGGGTACTAGACTTTTTAACAAACAGACCACAGTCAGTGAGGATCCACAACTTCTCCTCCTCCACCATTGCCCTCAGCACTGGCTCTCCTCAAGGATGTGTGTTGAGCCCCCTTCTGTTCACTCTGCTCACATATGATTGTGCAGCTACCCATCCAGGCTGTCATATTGTAAAGTTTGCAGATGATACAGCTGTGGTGGGATGCATCACAAACAATGATGAGTCCAGCTACAGGCAGGAGGTGGAACATCTGGAGAGCTGGTGCAAAGAGAATAACCTTCACATGAATGTGAAGAAGACAAAGGAGATGATTGTGGACTTCAGAAGGAACAAACAAACACACCCCACTGAACATAGGTGGATCAGTGGTGGAAGTGGTCTCCAGCTACAAGTACTTGGGGGTACACTTGAATGATAACCTCAGCTGGAGCAACAACACCACCAGCCTGATCAAGAAAGGTCATCAGAGACTCTACTTCCTCAGACGGCTGAGACGAGCTGGTCTGAGTAGCCCAGTCCTCACCTCCTTCTACAGGTGTGCAGTGGAGAGCATCCTGTGCTCCAGCATCAACGTGTGGCATGGAGGCTGCACAGCTGCAGAAAGAAAAGCTTTGCAGAGAGTGGTGAAGGCTGCACAGAAGATGTTGGAGTCAGTCTCCCCACCATCACAGACATTTACACTTCGAGATGCAGGAAAAAAGCCACCTGCATCATGAAAGACCCCACTCACCCAGCACACACACTCTTTGCCCCACTCCCCTCAGGACGGAGGTTGAGGAGCATCAAATGTAGAACCACTAGACTGAGGAACAGCTTCTACCCTGAGGCTGTTAGACTCATGAATAAATAAATAATAAGAATAATCACTGTGAAATATCACATCATGCTGATGCTGATCTGTTTTCTTGTTGCTGTGTTCATCTGTGACCATCTGCTCATAAAGACTCATGTTCGTGCTGCTGTTTGTAATGACGTTTTTCTATTACTCTAGGGCTTAGTGTATTTCTAGTTGGATGTTTTTCTTAGTTCATATCCTAGATGTTATTACTGTTTTTCTCTTACATTTTGTTGTTGGATGTAACTGGGACCCTGTGTACAAAATCTCATTTCATCACATGTACTACCAGCACTTTGGTGTGGACTTGTTCCTGTTTAAAGTGCTTTATAAATAAAATGGTATGGTATGGTATGGTACATGCAGTGCAAATGACAATAAAGACTCTCTGACTCTGACTCTGACGTGTGTATACGGCCTGAATGATGAAGTAGCAGAAGTAGCAAAAGGCTAGTTGAAAGTATCAAAATAACTACTAGAAACTAAAAATAGCAGAACAGTAGCTGAAAACTTAAAGAAACAAATAGCAGGTTAAAATTAGCAAAAGGCTGGTTCAAAGTTCAAAGTAGCAGGATTGTAGCTAAAAACTAAAATTCGAAAAAATAGCCAGCAAAAAGTGGCAAAAGCTGGCTAACAATTTAAAGTAGCGGAAGTGTAGCTAAACATTAAAACTAGAATGAGAAGGCATTGAGCATGTACATGGTAGTCTAAAGTAAATATAAAAGACAGCAATGCTTTCAAAAGAACTGAATAAACCTAATTTAATTTCTATGGGGACAATATTTATAAATACAGTTAAATATTTAGAAAAGTATAAACATTACAAAACGTGAAGTCAATGAGTGCAATCCAGACAGTGGCGGCAAAGTTTGTGTTTGAGCCCCATGGTAGCACCAAAGGTGCCTGCTGTTTATTGGTTCTATCACTGTGACAAAGATGAAGGTCACGCAGGATTGATTCAGTCCTTGTACACTTTCACTGAGTACC
>JBBPBX010021492.1:0-20559 GCA_038048925.1 Garcialebias charrua
CAACAGCTTCGAGTCTTAATTTTAATCACGAGGAAACTGATTTTTTTTTTTAATCAGTATTTAAACTAAAAACAACCCTGTCAGAGTTAGTTTCTAGTGTATCAGTGATAAACGCTCGAACCGCGTACTTCTCAGAGACAAATCTATGTTGTTAGACAGTTCAGATGGCTTTAAAGAATGTTTAAACTCTCAGTGAAACTCAGTTTGTTCTGTCAGCGTGTGTGTGTGTGAACTGCGTCTGATTGTCACTCAATGTGCATCAGGAAATGACGACAAGAATGGGCGGGCCAACGCAGCGTGCGTAGCGCGTCACCAGCTTCTTACGTGAGCGAGGCGGAGCTCGCTACAACATACGTGACGTCAACAAATCAATCACAGCATATGTAGTTCAATCTCCAAGCATTAATGGCGAATGTAGTTTCTCACCTTCGACCAATGTAGCGCCGGAAATGACGACAAAGTGGGCTGGTCGCAACGGCGTGCGACGTGATTGACAGCTCACAACAGCGAATCAGCGTTCGCCACAAGAGTGATTGACAGCACACAACAGCGAATCAGCGTTCGCCACAAGAGTGATTGACAGCTCACAGCTCTCGTTCATCCAATCACAGCTCATAAACAACGTGTAGGACACGTCCATGTAACGTTAGCCTAGCACGCAACTCCAGACTCTTAAACAACTCAAACGCTATAAGTTAACTTCCCAAAATTCTGAAACGTGGCAATCACAATTAAAACAGGCACGACTTAGCTACATTCAGTAACCCAGCACTTCAGCTGCAGAACAAACACGGACTCGCTCGGAGCCACTTCAAGGTCGGTTCCGGTCCACTTTTCAATGGAGCAGGAAACGGGTCTGACAGAACCCAGCCGACACGTTCTACAGTAATATGCTTTTTCGACCTGCGCTAACTTGCAAAAATACCACACACAGCAATCTTGTAGATGTTAAAGTAGCTTTCAGGCTTTTGACTCGGCGGTCAAACAAAGCTTTGTACAGGAGTCTGTGTGAACTGGACCGAACAGGACCAGAACACAGACCACGGGCTTACAAAAACCTCACCTAAAAGCTTCCAACAGCGTGTTAAGGAGTTGAACAATAACAATCTCTCAGCTTCAAATGATAAAAACATGCAGAATCTGCCTGTTTGAACACTTCCAGCCAAAATCATTATCCTCAGAGTTTAAAACTTGGATCCGTTTATGCAAACATGACGTTACAGTTCATGAGAAACCACAGAAATCAATAAACTTTCAGAACCGGTACGAGCCACCAGATGTAAGAATTATGAGGAGGTCAATATTAATACTGATCTCCTTTTTATCTTAATTAATCTACTTATTCAGATTGAATAGTAAATTCACGGATTCTGTTCTTTTTCAGTTTACCCAATATTTCTGTGATCTTTATGATGGATAAATACACAAAGCCATTAAGTGACAAAGACGTTAACTTAGTTTGATATGTCAAAGAGACACTATCATTTATTTAAAATAAATCAACTAAATTAACACCATTACACTTGATTGACATGATTTCACTTTCTTTCAATTCAAATACGTCAGCACACTTAAATTTAACACAACAGACATAAATATTAGATGTTAAGCATATTTAGTCTGTGGGCTCTTTAACTTAAAAAATATAGTTTCCAGCTTAGGTTGAGAGGGAAAAGAAATAGGAAAGATTTATGGAGGAAGAAAAGTTAAGAGTTTTAGGGAGTTATCTTGATGTGTTTAACCAGAAACATGGCAGTTCTCCGGCCGATTAAAGCTACACGTTGGTACCCTTGGCAAAGCATTTGACGACTTGTTACCTCGTGAAGATGGTCAGTCTCCCTCGGTCCAGTTTGGTCAGTTCGTTTACCATTCTCAGCGTCTCCAGACGTGCGCCTTGACTCGAACCGAAGTAACGGCAGCTCCTGGTGCTGTTGTTCAAGATAAGACGTTCCTTAAAGGAATGTCAATAAAAGAGAGCTTTTCAGCTGTTGAAGATGGCTTATAACTTGGCATGTTATAAGTCTTTAACTGAATGACGTGTCCTTAGCGTGTGACTAGACGATCATCAGTTCTTTGGAGAAGACCATGGTTTGAGGCTTACTCCAGCAGACTTCTTTGAGAAAGTAAAATGTGAAGGTTTTAACTGAGACGTGACCCAGAAAATGTGTTCTTTCTGATTGGCCGAATGGCATCATAAGTTGATGTGAGGATGACATCAACATGTTGAAAGGGGGTCAAAAGATTAGTTTGTCAGAAAGATAAAGTGTTAGTTTCAGATGTCAGCATTTTATCATAAAACTGATTCCTTTGCTTTAACACTTTAACAAAATACTGTTGGTTTGATTAAAACAACGTCATTAAGCATTACATATGGGACCTATTAATGATAATAGCTTGATTATTAAATAGGACAAAAACAAAAGTCTCTGGATGTCTAGATTGTCCTGAGCTCAAGCTAAAATGAATGAGATAAAGTGTTCCTTTTATCTTCACATGCAAGTTCGAGAGGAGAGGAGAAATCCTCCATGTACAACATTTTGAATTAAGCAGAGTATTTGATTTATCTGACATTAAAATGTACTGATGCTCTTACAAATAAAATTATTCATTTGATCACATCAGCCTAAAATCAAAGATAGAAATAGTCTCTTATTGGTGACTATGTTATCAGATTATAGCTAAATGAATAATTTCGTAGTAAATGTCTTGCTTTACTGAGAGGTCAGTAAAGGTCATCACTGGACAGTTCAAAAACCTTAATTTGACCCTGGGTAGGTCCACTACACCTGCATGATTATTTTATTTTGTGTTTTTCTACTGATGAACCTTACGACAATTACTGACTTTAATTTTCCAGATGTACTTGGTAAGGTGTGACACACAGAAATGTCCTCATGGTCAATGTCGATCTCCTTGTCTTGTAGAAAAGACACCACCTGCTCTTCCAGTGTCCTCTGCTCTTGAGGTGATGCATCCTCCGTTATTCCCTCATTTTTGGTAACTCTAGAGTACAAACGATTTTTAATTTCCAGTCCAGTTATTACTAAGTTTTCCTGTCTTGAATATTGTTCTAAATCATCGACCTTTTGTTCCAGTTCTAAAAAAAATTTATCCTTCAGGCTTATTTGCGATTTCAGATGCTTGATTTCATCAAACAAGCCCATCAGGAGTTTCTGTTGCGATGTAATCGTTGCAAGTTCAGAACTGATAAAGCTCAGTAATTTCTTTATTTCATCCAATTCATCAGAGTTTTGTTCACTCAAGACTTGTTTTTCACGTTTGGACTTGCCTGCCATTTTCTCAAAATTTCACTTCAGTAAAGCCAAAACTTCCAAAAAAAAATTAAATGACGTGGCCAGGTCACTAACCTGCGTCACTGGCAGTGTAGGTCCCGAAAAAAATAAGAAAAAAAGAACAGACCTCCTCCACGTCCGACACCGGTCCTTTTCAGCAATGGCCGCCCCCGCGGGCTGCAAGGTAGCCGAAAACAAACGCACCAACCTCGGTTCAGGTCACCAGCGTCTCCACGTCATCATCCGCCAAACAGCAGCTAGCGCACCCAGAACCAACGCTGCTCACGAACAATCCCACGGCCTGTTTGCCGAAGAGCCGACGCCCGTCCACCAGCAACTCCAAAACAGCCCTCAAACAGCGGCCACCAGGCCACGGACTCGACGCCGAGATAAAGAGAGCGAGTTTCACCGGCTCCTCCAGCCTTCCACAGGGCCGACGTCAGCAGCGGAAGCACCGTCTCTCCCGCAGGTCCCCCGGCTCCAGCCGTCCATCGGGCCGACGACAGCAGCAAAAAGCACCGTAATTCCCACTGACAACAATAAAGGTCAGATAGATGCTCGAGTTTGAGAAGTAAGTTGAAAAGTGAGTTGTTTGTTTGTTCTGTTTGAGTTTTATGACTCCCACAAAGCAGAGCGTTCCTCTGTGTGTCCGCACGCGGCAGCCATCTTGAAAAACCTTCCAACTATCCATCCATTATCTTTATGCAATTCTTCCTTTTTGGGTCACAGGGGGTCACTGGTGCCCATTTCCGGCAGTCAGTGTGAGAGGGGCTAGGGACACCCTGAACAGGTCTCCAGTCCATCACAGGGACACATAGAGACAAATGAGACAAACAACAAATCACTCTCTCACACCTAGGGACAGTTTATTGTTACCAATCAGCCTAACATGTACCTTGTATGCTTTTGGTCTGTGGGGGGTAATTGGAGTGCCTGGAGAAACCCACACATGCACCATACCATACCATACCATACCATTTTATTTATAAAGCACTTTAAACAGGAACAAGTCCACACCAAAGTGCTGGACAAACAAACACGCAACAGGCAACACAGACAATGAAGTACAACACGAAAAACATAAAAACATTGCAGATCATAAATCAAACGATCCAATACAAATCAGCTGGCATTGAAAGCAATGGAGTAGTAGTGAGTTTTTAACCGGGATTTGAAAACCGAGAGGGAGGGGGCCTGTTTGATGAGCAGCGGTAACTCGTTCCAGAGTCTTGGGCCTGCTACAGAGAACGCCCTGTCACCCCTGCGCTTAAGGCGAGTTTCTGGAACTATTAAGAGTACCTGATCCTCTGACCTCAAAGCACGTGGAGGGACATATGGGTGTATCAGATCCGAGAGATAGGCGGGGGCGAGACTGTTCAGCGATTTGTAGACATACATGAGAATTTTGAATTGGATTCGAAGATGAACCGGTAGCCAGTGAAGGGAGGCCAAGACTGGTGTAATGTGCTCTCTTTTGCGTGTGCTGGTTAAAAATCGGGCAGCTGCGTTCTGAACCAGTTGTAATCGTGCAATGGTGGCACGGATAGAACATGTAGACTCCACCCAGAAAGGTCCCCCAGCCAGGATTTGATCCAGTGACCTTATCACTGATAGGCAACAGCTCTACAACTGAGCCAACGTGCTGCCTCAAATATTAACTAAACCATGAAATCTAATTAAAAACTAGAGGCCACAAAGTATTTCTCTCACCATGTTTGTGCTGAAACAAAGAAAAACTGATTGTTGTGTTGTTTGCAGATGATGGACTTCTATAATTACACATCACTATTACTGGTCCAATTCAGACACCTCAACGCATTGTAGTACTTCTACTAAGGATGTTCTGAGTTCCACCAGTAGAGGGGAGAGCAGCCCTTCTCAACACTCTGCCTTTTTAAAAGCAGGTTTGTAAAACTAAAAGTACTGTACATTTTTAAAAACCATTAGCTTGGTTTTGTTTATCCATAAAGAAAGTAATAGTCAACCTTGAGTGATGTTTTGCTGAAAAAAAAAACCAAATCAGAAATTAAAATAGCTAATGAAAAAGAAAAAAAAACTGACTGACAATTTGTTTTCTAAAAAATCTGGTAGGCCACGACAAAGGTTATATCTACAGAATGAGGATACAAAATTCATTGTTTTAGTAAAATTTAATGACATATTATTAAGTTAAACACATAATTATATTATTTTTATGTTAGGTGACTATAATACTTGCACTCTGCTTTGGTGGAACTTAGTCCTTAAAAAAAAGGCCTCTTTCGAGCCGACCAATAAAGTTTAATTATGCACAGTTACAGCAAATATCCAAAGTCTGTAGTCATCGTGTTTCTGCATTTGGCTTACAGTACAGTTTTTTCCACCGTATTTGTCATAATTATTAATGTCCTCCATGAGGCTCACTCAGAGCGAGTGTGGGCTGAATGTTCTGTGAATGGGAGCCGGAGCATGACTTCAGGTGCATCCCCCGTTCCATCAGCCAGTGCAGTTTGTTAGGACACGTTCGAACTAAAAGTCTTCCCTCTCTCATCGGAAACCTTTTATCACACTCAGACGTCTCAGTACTACTTCACCATGTCTTAGTTTCACAGCCTTCAGTTTCTCACAACGTCTTGAGATTTAGGTGTGTGACTCTGTTGCATGTGAAGGATTTTTTTCTTTTTGTTTTGCAGACACGTCTGCAGATTAGTTGTAGATTGAGTTTACACGTTGAACATAGCTAGCATATGGCTCCACTTCCTCCACATCCTCCGTCTGAAAAATAAAATAAATGGGTGTTATGAACCAAGCTAATCGATGTTCAGTAACGTGTTGAATGCAAAATTACTACTCACGCGTGTTGATTTGCTTTGTTTGTCCAACGTGTGACACCGTCTGATAAAAAAGGCACACAAAAAAAAGACTCGACTAACAAGCTTTTGGTAAGTCATTTTAGTTCTTTTTAAATTCAAACTCACCTTAGCAGTTTCACTTTTCTTAGTGCAAATACAGAGCCGCCTGCCAAAAATACAACAATTACCCCAATAATAGGTATAAAGATCCAAAGCCATCTGAAATCTGCCAAAAGAAAATCAAAAAGTTGTTTTATTTTAATATAAAGAGTAACAAATAGATAATTAACTTTTAAGTGGGGTTTGGCTGTATAATTTCCTGAATTAAATTATTTTCCCCATTTTTTTTTACTTTTCTCTGTTCTATTACCGGTACCTAATTGTTCAAAATCAGTTTTTGGGTGTGTACTAATTAATTCAGATAGCAAAAAAAAAAAAGAGTAAAACACACACACATATACACACACATTAAACAAAATCTAGTGTCTTAAAGAGTTAAAAATTGCAAATCTAATAAAAATAAAAATTTCCACAGCAAATATCTATCAGATCTAATCCAATCAACCATCTAAATTCATACTATTATTTTTTTATTTATTTTAACTCAGCTCTGTCCAGTGTGCAGAAATCTGACCTGTTTGGACTTTTCCAATCTGAACGGTCCGCTCTTGATCCCAGGATGGGTGCTGGATGATACAGCTCAGGTTTTCTGGATTCATGCCTTCAGGGAGCTTCAAAACGCTCTCTGCTGTAACAAACCCCTCTGAGACAGACAGGGATGTCTCGGGCTCTGAGTTTCCTGTAAAACTCCAGCTGATGTTGGCAGCAGGATTTCCTCTTTCAGCTCTGCACACTGCCACCATCGTCTGGTTCCTCTGCTCTATCTTGGCAGAAAAACTTGGAGAAACTACCAGTACATGTTGAAAGATAAAAACACAGGAGAAACAAGTAGTTGTTTGAGTTCTATTTATCAAAAGTTCAACCACATCTCCTGAAAACTAATTTAATACAGCACAAGTGGTCATGCAATTTTTTTTTTTTACTGAATAAGATTTTCTATTAAAAAGTACTGTTAACAATAAGTATTAATTATTCACACTATTTCTCCTTCTCTTGCTTTTGCTCTGTCCTGTCTGTGAAACTGCTTTAGAGCCTCTCTTCTACAAATCTTCCGAATCATAATTTATGGATCTGGATTTGGTCAGTTGGTCCCTCAGCACAATTGATAACATTTCTTCGAAGAGAAGACAGGCTTTAGGTGAGCAGATTGTCCATGTTGGCACGCACCAGTTGGATCTCGACTTATATTGACTTGGTAGACTTGATGATGTGTCTGTCTCTGCTGTCATTCGTAAATTTTAAGGACGCATATATAATTGGATTTATGATAACTGGTTTCTGCTTTTTGGATTAGGCTGGTTCCTGCTTTATCAACAAACAAGGAAGTTGTCTGCAGCAAATTTGGACCTGATCAGGCTGCTTGCCTTATATGATGGCTTAATTTGTGCCTCGAGCACCCAGACTCAAATGCTTTAGGCAGGATGAATCAGATCTCGGGGATTATTCTCAGGCACGGTCCATTGGTGTGGCCTTTTAATTTGAACATTTCAGAACCAAGCAGACCGACACAGACTCAAGGTAGATGTCATTAAAGTTATGCCTGTCCCCAAAACAATCGTGTTTCTCTGAATTTGGCTCTCTAACTGGCCTTGACAGGCCACCTTATCTCAATTTGCCTGGAAGTTTCGTAAACCTGAAGCTCTGCCCTCCCTCCCCTCCAACTGAAGAATTCCATGGACTTTTCAGAAGGGCCCAGCTGAATAAACATTCTGTCATCATTTCAGGATTCTTTGGATTTGTCCTTGGTCATCCTCGACACTCCCAAGTGTGTACAGATATCTCCAGAGGGAACTATTTGAACTGAGCAATTTTATCTGAACTCTGCAGTGCCTCTGTATGTTGTCTCTGGCCTGCTCACTGTCCTTGCGTCCCATACCCACCACCCCAACGCGTAATGTCGACGTCATTATGTGCTTGTCTGTGCAGGGTATTTTTTTCATTGTCAAGGTCTTTCTTCTCAGCCAAGAAGAAAGAATTTGATAGGATTTTTTTTGCCTCCAATTTCCTACATGTGTTCAGTTTCACTACTTTTTTGTCTGTCTAAACAGATCTCACTTGTAAATGAGTCTCCGAGGCTCAATGTGATTTATCTGTCTAAATAAAGGTGGAAAGAAAGAAAGTAAGCACAACCAGAAAATGTGTGCTGTATTATAAGGCTCACTGTTGATTTTTGAGAAAATTAAAGGATTTTAAGTGTACCTTATAGTCAGATAAACACGGTTATTTAAAAAAAACAGTTAAAAATAAGTCACTAATTATCAGTTAATTATTCACAATATTAAGCATGAAATAGTTAAAATCTTATGTCTGATGTCTTTCTGTGCAGTAAAGTCAATTTTCCCTCTGTGACTCATAACATGCAGAAGTCCTAAACCTAAATGATTAGCAGTTACAGATATTCATTTAATTAATAAATAAGTTATTGCTTGTTGTGTGAGCGTGTAATAAATCCCTACCTGTGAAAGTCACGTCAGTTTCATAATTTTCATTTCCTCCACTGTACGCCGTCTCACACCTGTAGATTCCAGCGTCTTTGGATGAGAAGTTTGGGATGTGCAGGTACGACTGACTGCTGGTAGTGTTTTGTACAAGCTTTCCATCTTTGCAGTTGTCCAACTTCGCCCCGTCTGTGCTAAAGGAGATCTGACAGGTTTTGTGTTTCAAGTTTATATTCCAGATAACGTAGAGGGTCTCGTTCCACGGCTTATTACTGCATGTCAGGTTGGCGCTGCTCCCAAGTTTGAAAGCTGCTTTTCTGTTAACTGAGGATAAGAAAACTTACTTTAGTGAATTACGATGATTAGATAGTCATAATATTTATTCTGATACACAGTATTACCAAATATCAAATTATTTGTATTAGGGATGCACCGATACCAGATTTTTGAAAACTGAGTCAAGTACAAGTACTTACATTAAAGTACTTGCCGATACCAAGTACCGATACAAGTACTAATTAATATTTTTTTAAATCATTCTAATTAACTTAAACTGTTTATTTTCATTAGACACTTCAAACATAAATAAACAAAGTACATTACTATTGGTAATCTGTAAAGTATGTCCAAACTTGTACAAAAAAATAAAATGTTTTACATTTGAACTCTTACATAGTCAATGAAATGAAATGAAACTGGTATCGGGTCCTGTAGTATCGGAGCCCTTTTATGAGTACGAGTACGAGTAAACGCACATGTTATCGGACCGATACCCGATACTGGTATCGGTATCGCTGCATCCCTAATTTGCATATCTTTTGATTGGTTGCACTAACCCAACACCAACGGTAAAACAGTTACACATTAATTCTACACGTGACAGATGCTGCATGCCAAAGTAAAACATTAAAACATGAAAATTCCTTTTTTTTTAAATAAAGTAACTATTAATTCACTCTCTATTTATTAAACTAAAAATGTTTGTTTTTAAACATACACACAAAAAGTATAAATAAATACAATTTTTCCCCTCTGTTTCTCTTTTATATCTACACTGGGATTAGACATACAGTATATGCATATTAGTTGAAGAAAAGTGCGAGAAAATCAGTTTACCATGAACATTAAGAGGTGGAGAAGTTGAGTTTGGGTTCATGGAGGAGTTTTCATTAAGTCCTGAGGGATGAAGGTGAATGTTAGGTCAAGATTAGTAAGTTAGAGGGTTGTCTTTGCAATAGTGAGTGAATCATTCAATCAATCAAAGAACAGTGGAAACCATTAGTAGATTTAATAATTAAAACAAGCATGTTAAAATCAGTGGCATTAGACAGAAATATGCCTGACACACAGATTAATAAATATAAGTTTTGTTTGTTCAACCTTTTCACGAAAAAAAAAAGGATTAAATAGAAAAGAGCATTCTCACTGTAAACCTGATTCTAAAACGAAGGAATTACAGGTTGAGTCTTCAGTGGTTATGGTTGAAAGTTGCCTCGTAGAAGACGTTTGTGACCTTACAGTAATCTCTTCAAAGAAATGTGATGGAAAGTTCAGGGCCCACGGTTTACTATGTGTGGATATGAGGTCTGACTGTTGTTGACTTCTGTCAGGTGGTGCAAAACACTCGAGATGGGATCGTCAAACCACAGTTCAGAGACCCCACGGTGGAGAAAAGCTGCATCGTTGTGTTCAAACCAAAAGCCAAGACGTCTGCCCAACAAGTGAGCTGCTTGCTCATTCAGAAAATACGGTGCAACTTTTCCTACAGCTGTTATGGAACAGGGTTTTTTTTTTTTCTCTAGTGCTTTTTGGCCCACTTCTTTGCTCGGCTTGTTTTTTCCAGAGATCGTTTTCACTGTGAGTCATAATTAAAAGAAATCTCAGCGACGAGAATTACTTAAGTTTAACAACACACTGACAAACAGTTTGTACATTTTTAAAATATAAAAAATTAACATGTAGGTTAATGCATAAAATTCTAGCAGTTAAAACATTCAATCAGACAAATCCTTGTCTTAAAAAAAAAGATAATTGGATTTAGAAAGAATTTAAATGTTTTTTTTATATTCAAACCTGCATTTGTGCTCCACAATTCAGACAAAAATATCAAGAAACAAATCCACATTGTGTTTTTCATCTTTTCTTCTGTAAAGTCTCGTCACTCCGTCATATGAAAACCACGCTCCTGTGCTGTCATCTAGTCTCCTCAGCTCAAACGATTTCTCCTCGAGTCTGCTTTAGCTCCTTGACCTCAACGAAACAAACCATCAGTCCTGCGCAGCCTCTGTGAAAAAGACACATATAAGATGTGACAAGCTGATCCCTCCCTGTTCTTCCTCCTCCTCCTCTCCAGAGAGCTTTCCACCCAAACGTCTGCTCGTTTCTCCCACACAGGATGAAGTCTCAAAAGTCAAGACACCAGTTTCCTTTCTTGTCAGTCACATGATCATCTCCCTTCAAACGAGTCTATAAAACACATAGAAAACCTTGTGGGGCAGGTGTAAACAGATGTAAAATGATGGAGTTTTTAGAGTTTTCTGGTAATGTTTTATTAAATGTGTACGAAAATATAATTTTATGAAAGTTATACGCACTTAAATGAGATGAAATAAACGTATGAGTAAGTTTGCTAAAAAATTAAATTTAAGGGCTAAAATAGGCAAATGTTTGGGATTAAAATATTTTTGATTCAGAAAAGTATGGAGGTTTTTGTTTGACAAAGAGAAGCACCATTTTTAGAAACTGCTGTCAAAACATGATTTTTACGCCACATATATTTCAATATGAGACAAAAGACATTATGAATAACCTAATTAAATGATTCACTGGTACTTATTAAGTTGGAAATGGATTCATCAAAATAAAAATGGTGCTAAAACCAGCGATTCTTGAAGAACAAGATTCGTGACACTTTATACAAATGAAACTAAAATAAGAGGGAAGTTCATCCTCGTGAGGAGATGAAGAAACTGACGATTGATGGGCTGCTAAAATATTTGTTGTTAAAATTCAGTATTTTGTGGACTATAAGGTGCACTTAAAATCCTTTAATATTCTCACAAATCAACAGTGAGTCTTATAATCCAGTGCGCCGTATGTATTAATTCTGGACTGACCTCGAACCGATTTTATGTGGTAGCCTACACAGTGCTCAAAAATCTGTCAAAATGTTTTAGTTTTGCTTTTTTCAGTCATTCAACCTTTATTTAGACAGGTTAATCCCATTGAGCCTCGAGGAGTCATTGACAAGAGAGACCCGATTTTAACAAAGAATGATGACAACAGCGGCAACAATAGACAATTATAAAAGAGGCATACAGATTTTTATTTATTTAGTAATTTTTTTACAAATTAAAATAAGATGGCAAAAATGTAGCAAAACAGCTAGACTATAAGGCGAATGTAGAAAACTGAAAACAGGAACATGTCTGCATTGGTCATTGCCAGGAATTCTTAAAGCCACTTAGAGAGGTCGAGAGCTTCAGATCTTTAATGCTGATTATCTTTAATCTTTTGATGCTTTAATGCGCCTTATAATCCAGTGTGACTTATAGTCCGAAAAATACGGTACTTAAAAAAAATTTGGTTACAGGATTAAAATGAGTTTCTATTTGTGAAACGTGGTGGTGACGGTGTCATGGTTTGGGCCTGTTTTGCAACATGAGTCAAGTTAGACCTGCTTGAAGCATAAAGCTACCACCTCAACAAAAATAAAACTGCTTTAATGTGTAAAATTTAATGTTCAAGCAGACTCATTGTTCTTCACGATGTTACACTTATCACGTTATAATGGAGAAAAATTGTGTTTAAACAACATTACAATACAATACAAACATGCTAATGTAAAATGATACAACACCAGTATCTGTACTGTAAGCAGTGGTGTACTCTACATTTTTGCACTGTGCTTAGAAACCAAAGTACACTGGTTAGTACAATGTAATCATTAATTTATTTTAATTTTTAAGCATATTGAATATTTCCAAATTTCTCTGATGCTTATATTTGAATAAATGAACAACAAACTTTGAACAATAGTTGGCTTTGTATTAAAAACATGTTAAATTATTTATAAAACAGTATCAAAGCAAAACATGTTCAAGTAAGTACAGAATTATACAATAATTTACTAGATACGTGAATGTAATAAACAAGTGTTGCATACCAATAGCTTGTTACAAAAGTGTTTAACTGCTTTAATGCATCACTGACACATGCCCAATGGTATGGTATGTCATGTATTGGGCACTTTTAAGTGGGTATACTGAAATTATCTAGCTTTCCTAGTGGGTACTGTGTACTCCATATGACCACGTGTCATGTAGACTACACGACTGACTGTAAGTACTGTATATTCAAACATTTATTCAGAATGAAAATATAAATACTTGGGAAAATAGCAATATCATTAAAAAGTATCGTCTGAACTTCTCACATGATCTGATTCTCTTTATTGTACTATTGTGGCAGCTTTCACAAAACATTAAGGGTTAGTCAAGACAGAAAATTCTGAATTATTCTGGTAAATTCAGAAGGAAAATGTCATGACACCTACCTGTGAAACTGGGTCAAACAGCAAAAAAACTCAAACATGCAGTGCATCCAGACTTTTCAAAACTGATCAGGTTTGGAAAACTAATGATTATTGTGACCTTAGTTCATTAGGAATGTGAAATAGGAATGACTGAAATGTATTGTTTACCAACACAGTAACATTTAATTGTCCAACCAACATGATGACTAATGAAAACTACGGAAACTAGATTAGTTATTTGTTCAGGTGGAGGAAGGGGTGTGTGCTATACCAGATACTGGAGACAACATTCCCATTTTTCCACACATTAACATGTTGCATGAAAAATTTTCTCTTGGAAAATGAATCATAATTTTAAAAAATACTCATTTAAATTATGACAAATTGCCACATAACATGTTTTTTTTTTTTTTGGATTTTCTTATCTTAAGAAAAACTTAAAACGGCTATTCTTGCATTTGAACTGTTAAATAAAATCATGACTGAATTAGATTTGATAAGGGGCGGCCGGCCAATAGGGGGTGCTAGGGCGCCGCCCCACTGGAACTTCTGGAGCTATTCACCATTTTACATTGAAGACTTTTAAAAAAATAAATATAAATAAAAAATAAATAAAAAATATTTTGAAATATATGCATATATGTTTTTAGTTGTGTAGGATAAATATTTTATGAGAAATGATATTGTTTGTTTCAAAAAAACATTTTCTGATTAGTGACGTATTTCCGGTCCTGGGGGTGCATGAATCTTATCCATAGACTCTCGTTATAAATGGCGCATGTGCAGTTATTCCACGATGTTACAAAATAATGGGAAGATGCTGGGCGCAGATTTCTGCGCCCTGGGCACTTACAACGTGAGCTGTACCTACCGATCATGTGCTTCCGTTCTATTTTTTTTGTTGTCAGGGAAATGAGCCGTGTAGTGACTCAAAGCAGGCTGGCTCAGGTAGGTTTTAAATCACTGAAAGCCCTTTATCTAATACCTATTTACCATTTCTGACTGATATGCCTCTCAACTTTTGGAAGTCTCCGTTTGTGAAAAAAAAACTTCAGCTGACTGTTCATTCTAAAAGTGGCAACTGGTGAGTTTGTTTCTGGAGCTAGCATGCTAATGCTAGTCTTTATCTAATGCTTTTATTATTATGTTACCATTCCTGACTGATATGCCTCTCAGTGGGAACCAATAACGGCCATTTAATGTACTGATAACATCCGAAGCCGCTGAGCGATGACAGCAGGCTCTGTTTTTAGCTACGTGTTAAAGTTTATAAGGGTCTTGCGTTAGGTTTAGGGTCTTGGTTAGGTTTAAGCACAAGGATAAGGGAGTTAGAGTTGGTCTGCTGGGTCAGGTGTAAGGTTAGGTTTAGGAAAAGGGTTATATAAGCTAAAAAAAAAACACTTCCGGGTTTACGGCAAGACGCTGCCTACTCACAGCGATAATAACGAAAATAACGTTCCTTTAAACCTGCTAGGAGGTACGTTGGACAGTTTCACTGCTACATATGGGGATGATAACTACTACGGTAATAACAGCCATTTACCTGTAATGGACTTATAACATCTGAAGCCGCTGAGAATTACCGTAAATTGCCAAAGATTTTATTTTTTTATTTTTTACAAATGTACCAGGGTTTTGGTAAGAATTTATTTTTAGGTCATTATTAGAACAAATACTTATTTAATCCACAGTATATGAACTGTTTTAACATTAGTGTCACACTATGTGAACATCTCTACTGTATGTTGTTGTGACCAAAACAAAAAAAAATCACTGTTATGCCACTTTGATTGGTGATATGTGCTGCTGGTTATTCCTGCTACTGATCTCATGCTGCTGATTATTTCATGCTGCTGTATTCATTAATTCATTCATATCCATCTACTCACCACGGGCTCGTGTTTGTGATGCCATAATGTTTTACATTATTAGTGTTTAGCGTATATCTTGAACTTTTAGTGTACTGTTTAGCATTTGTTTAGCGCAGGGGTCTGCAACCTGTGGCTCTGGGGCCACATATGTCTCATTGGTACCTCTGCACTTGCTCTTTCAGGCTTTGACCAAAACTAAAATAAAACTGATTGTTTTTATTATTATTATTATTATTATTATTATTATTATTATTATTACCAACAATAAAAATGGCTAGTTTTAGCTGATTTCCTGTCATTTTCAAATATGTGTAGAATAGCACAAATGCAAGGTGTAAAACTTGTGGACTACATCATGCTAGCAGTTTGTTAGCCACTTTAAGTCGACTTCCAGTCTCTCAGCATGCTCTTTATCTCAAAACCATCAGAATATCTTGGAATATCTTTAAGACAAGCTGCTGAGAAGGAATATGGTGAGTAACTTTGAAAACACAAAATAAAACGAGAAAAACGAAGTCAAAGTAAACAAAGTATTTATTTTTCTTGAAAAATGTAACTGGATATCCAACAAACTGGCTGAGTTTTAATGTCTTTAACTTTATGCTTCAAGTAGGATACTTAATTCTTCAACAATTAAGAGAACTCACATCAGCCTGCAGAGTTCAGTGTTTTAAATGTTATAAAATTGTGAAACATATATTTTATCTTTCTTTACATGTATCTGGTCTTTTATTTGGTATTAATATGTAAAATATCAATAAATGTTAATAATAGTTAGACATTTTTCATTTTATAATATCACCCCCACTGGCCAGAAAAGCCATCTCCAACAAACGTGTAGTGGTCCATGGGCCACCAGTTTATGGTACACAATTTCTCCAGACACGTCATAATTAGTAAGCAAAGTGGTAAAAATTGCTCTTTTTATCGCAAAGGTTGCAGACCCCTACAGTATATCTTAGACTTAGATCCATTTTTAAAACTTATATTTTTGCTATTGTTGGGTGTAACTGGGACCCTGTGTATATATATTTAAAAAATCATTCTACCTCATGTACCACATGTGATGAAATGACAGTAAACCTTCTTGTACTTGAACTTGAACATACTTTTGATACTTTAACAGAAATTTTAAACAAAAGAAACACTACAGCACGTGCACAAATTGTACCTTTGACTCATAAACATCAGTTCCCAGAACTTGGTGATTCCGGTAAAGGTGTTTTAGTTTGTATTGTAATTATTGCCACTCTAACCCTACTGAAAATGGGTCACATTGTCTACTTAACATAAACGTAACATAAGAAAAAGCTCAGACAAAACCCCAAAGACTTTAAAGTTTTGGTAAAATATTGAGATAAAGCCTAATAACCATGACAGAAAAACTTATTTCGGGTTGTTTAGAGAAAATAAATCAAATAAGAACTCTTTTATGCTGACTGGGTGCAATGATGGGTGTGCAGTGATCTGATGTGGGCTGGTGTCAGAACATCCTGATGCTTAAGGGCCACACTGCGCTGCAAACCCGAGCTGTTATTGTGGGTGCAGGCACTGAACTCACTCCGTCCTTCGTTCTGCAGATGACAGCTGTAACTGACAAAGTGTGTGGGAGTCACTTTGCGTGTGCGCGGTGTGTCTGCAAACAGTATGCGGACTTTGTGGTTAATGAGTACGTCTCAAAATAAGACATCACCCATTAACTGTCTCGCTTAGGGATAGGTGAGGCAGATTAACTCAGCTTTTCCTTTTTCTTGCATTTACTCTCAGTTTGATTGTGTTTGACAAAGAAGGAAAAAAATGAAACTCAGCACAAAAGCAGATAGAGATCAAGAAAACACCTTAAAACCAATCTCAAGTAAAAGTGAGACTGTTTAAAGGTTGTTTTTTTTAAGTAGTGCAGCACTAATGTTACAAAGAAGTATTAGTGGAAACCTGCATTAAAATTAGGTGCAGCCAGTCGTTCTTTGGAACATCTAATATTAGACTTTGTTTATGTCATATGGCCAGCAGTTTCAGCTGACTGTGAGCTGGCATGTTTCAGGAGGAACTAGCTTTTTGGCTGAATTACAAAACCTCCAAGTTCTCAAGTAATGTTGCTCAGCTGTAACATGCAAAAATCCCGATCCAATAAAGGGAAGAAAAACAAAGTAAAAAAAGCTGATCTGGTGAATTTGAAGAGCAAAAGGCATGGGTCTTGTGTCACGTTATTATGAGCGTTTGTGTGTTTGGATGCATCATTTCCCTTTGATAGCAATGGTTTCCTGTTGCTGTCAAAATGGAGTGTTATTACCCTCAAAATACTACATGCTCTGAAGCGGGAAGATAGAAAGCTGCTCAAAGAACGACAAAACACTTGGCTTATATATTTTTTAAGAATTTTAATACCAAGAGTACTCATCAGTAATGGATAAAAGTGCCCCTGCTCCTGGTGCTGTTAAATATCTCTGATGTAACTTGAGACTAGTTTAGACACCGAACACAACAGCAAAATTACCTTTTAGCTTTATGTTGTGTAAATAATGGTACCAAGGTTTTATTTCTTAATGCGCTTTAAAATAATCATCAATAATGAGGGTTCTGATGGTTGGCATCTGTTGTATGTCCCTGCTTTGTGTTTGTTTTATTTGTTTTTATGTGCTTTTAATGACATCATGAAACAGTAACTTTGTAAACTAAAAACTAATTTCAACTTTATGACATAGTTTTCCGACTTTTTTGGCTTCATAGTGCACAAAAATCAAACAAAAATGACTGAAATCATTTGTTATATTTTGTTGTTACAGACCTAGTTGCTTGTAATTCACACATTTAAGCAAGAAGAAACATTTTTAACAGCTTTCAATGAGGGTTTTTTTTTTTCACAGTGTGCTGTCCTAGTAGTTACTGTATCAAAGTGGAAAATTTCAAATTTTACAAAACCAACTTGTCATTGGTGAATTTAATAACTTTACGGGACTTGAGCGGCCAGATGACCAAGAAGGAACACACAGACTCAAAGTAAAGATATGAAATAAGGTGTATTTACAGGAGGAACTGGACTGAAATCTGTCTGAAGAGAGTGAACTGAGTCAAGTATACAGAACTGGATTTTGCGTGAAGTGGATCTTTCTGGTGCTTGTTCTTGTTTCTGGCTTGGAGGAGGCAAGAGGTTCCACAAAAACAGGTGAGAGATGAGGAGCAGGTGAGACTGGAGACAGTGAGTGAGCAGGCACGATCAGAAGCTGGAGCTGAACTTCCAACCTTAAATCCTTTATAGAGACAACGGTCCCAGCAGAGACAATCATCCAGACCACAGTCACCAACAGGTCATGAAACACCTCTTCAAAGACATGAGGACCAACTGAACCCTGGATTTACCAAAGATAAAAGTTTCTCTTCATCAAACTAGTTTTCAAAATTTCCAAAGGTTTAGCAAACACAACTGTCTTCAGCAGTTGTGAGTAAATGGATCACTACCAAGTGTTGGATCATCTCCACCTCTACCTGGTGGTAATCAGCTCTAATGCCCCTTATGGGGCGGCCGTGGCGTAATGGTAATGGCAGTCGTCCCCCGATCGGAAGGTTGGAGGTTCTAATCCCGGTTCCCCACACCATGTGTCGTTGTGTCCCTGGGCAAGACACTTAACCCCGAGTTGCTCCCGGTAGGACTGGATGGCGCCTTGCATGGCAGTCTGCCGCTACCAGTGTATGAATGGGTGGATGGGTGGTATTGTAAAGCACTTTGGGGCCCCTCATAGGGGGCTGGAAAGCGCTATATAAATAAGCTCCATTTACCATTTATCCACAGGGCCTTTTCGGCCTTTTCGGGCTCCTACATAACTAGTTCAGGCTGATTGACAGGTCCCGCCTGTGTGAGACCTTCATTCTCAGCTCACCTGCAACAACAAGGGGACAAAATTAAAGGACAGAACAAAATATGTAAAACACAATTCTCACACAAACCAGAAACTTTCTAATGTCATGGTCTTTTTATTATACCTCAGTTTGTAAAATACTGTAAAATGGAAATTATTGTAACTTCTCTATTCATCTTTTGTTCTGTCACAGGTGATGAAGATACTGGGAAGAAACTCCAATGTCTCTTAACCAAACCACACTCTCCTCCTGGGCAATGTCAAGATGTCCCTAAGTCAGAGAGGTACATTATTATTACGTTGTTGTTGTTGTTGTTGTTGTTGTTGTTGTTGTCGTCGTCGTCGTCGTCGTCGTCGTCGTTGTTGTTGTTGTTGTTGTTGATAATAATAATAATAATAATAATAAACGAACTGAGTATGAATATGTTCATATAAAGCAGGTATTTTAAGTGTCTGGCCTTTCTAACAAACCAAACCTTTGAACACTGTCACAAATTATGATGGTTTTAGTTACATGAACTCATACTTTGTTTGGAACAGTGAAGCTAGATGCAGGACTTCAAGTACTTGGGGTCCACTGAACAGGAAAATGGGGAGTGTGTTAAAGAGGTGAAGAAGAGAGTCCAGGCAGGATGGAGAAGATGGAGAAAAGTTTCAGGAGCGATTTGCGACAAAAAGGTGTCAGCAAAGGTCAAAGGAAAAGTTTACAAGACAGTGGTGAGACCAGCTATGTTGTATGGTCTGGAGACATAGTCATTGACAAAAAGACAGGAGAAAGAACTGGAAGAGACAGAAATAAAGATGGTGAGGTTCTCCTTAGGAGTGACAATGATGGAAAGGATTAGAAATGAGATCATCAGAGGTACAGCACAGGATGAACAACTGGGAGATAAAGTTAGAGAGACCAGATTGAAATGGTTTGGACATGTCCAGAGGAGGGACAGTGCCACAGTGGGTATATTGGAAGAAGGATGTTAGAAATGCAGCTGCCAGGAAAAAGACAAAGAGGAGATAAATGGATGCAGTTAGAGAGGACATGGAGGTGGTTGGAGTGAGGACAGAGGGAGGTGGAGGAGGATGACTCAGTGTGGAGACCCTTGAAAAATGGAGCAGTCTAAAGAAGAAAAAAGAAGAACCAACAAACTTTGAGAAAGACAAACTTTGATAATGCAGTCTTTGACATTTAAAAACAACTTTGATTTAATAAAAGAAAAATCAAGATCTCATCGCAACAATAATAAATTGTAATTCAGTTTTTCTTAAAGCCCATAGACTTCCACACTAATCAATGTCAATGTCAATGTCAATTTTATTTATATAGCACATAAAAACAACCGAAGCCGACCAAAGTGCTGTACAGTTAAAAAATAAAAAAACAACAGAGTAAAATGCATCTAGTGCACTGAAACATAATAAAGTTAACAGTAGATATACACCAATAAAATCTGCTCAAAATTTGTCCTCAGTCTCTGCAAGGATTAAATGCCAAGTAAAACAGATGAGTCTTGAGCATAGATTTAAAAGTCTCAACAGTCTGAGCGGTCTTTAAATTCTCAGGTAGACTGTTCCACAGCTCAATGGAGTTCTACCACAACCTTGGTATACACTGTATATATAT
>JBBPBX010021492.1:22322-42325 GCA_038048925.1 Garcialebias charrua
GAGTTAAATGAGTTTGAGAAAGAAATCATGGCAGACGAATCAGACAACTTGTCACAAAGTAGTTACTCCGATATCATTAATTATTTAATTACTACAAAGAGCGCACACCGGCTTCACAGCACACCGGCTTCACAGCACACCGGCTTCACAGCACACCGGCTTCACAGCTTTAAATCCAAAAAAGATGTGTAAACTGTCTCAATCAGATCTAACCAGCTAAAAAAAGGTTTAACTAAAATAACACACAGCCAACACAAACAGTCCAGGCTGAACACGGACCAGAACCAGCACTTTGAGTGTTACCGTGTTGGAAGTTAGCATGTTGTTAGCATCTGGAGCGGAGAGTCCCTCCAGCTCAGGTCGGACGGCGTGGATCCGTCGCGGCCGCGGGGGCACGTCCCATGGGACCAACGCGTCGCCCGCACGACTTGGCTCCCGTCCTCCTTCTCCAACTGGGACGGTCTCCCCGCCGGACCGGTCCCGGTGGACCGTGAGGAGCCCGTTGTCCGTTAGCGAGATGCTAAGCTAACCACAGCATGCAAGACGGTGTCGCTAAATAATAATAAATAAAAAAAACAGCTCTAACACACAGACAGTTGTACTCTAACATTGTTCTGACATAGTTTCACAAAATGATTTATGTAGAATATTTTGTTTACCGGCCAAAAGCACGACGTCTTCCAGAGCAGATCCAAGCAGAGATGGGCGGTTGTGTTTCTCCGATGAAATAAATCCTTCACGTTTACTTTTTTTTTGATTAAGGGAAACCTGCGCGTTGCCCAAACGTCTACCCGACTGGAACACCCACTGACACAACACGAAGTAACCATTGCAGGATTCCAACAGATTCTGAAAACCATTTAGAGAAGTCAAGGTCGAGAGCTTCAGATCTTTTTGTAAGATATTCCATGAAGCAGGAGCGGAGTAGGAGAAGGCCCTTTTTCCAAGTTCAGTCCTCACTGACGGAACACTGCAGGTAATCATGTCCTGAGAGCGCACACTGTAGCTGCACTCACGCAAAGACATGTAGGAGGAGATGTATGAGGGCAGCAGACCAAGAAGTGATTTAAAGATGAAAATGTACCAGTGGAAGAGTCTGCGTGAGGTTAATGATGTCCAGTTAACCAGTGAATACAGGGTGCAGTGGTGGGTACGATAATCACAACCAGTTATGAATCTTAGTGCACCATGATAGACAACATCCAACATCCGCAGGGTGCTTGTAGGAGCATTCATGTATAGAATGTCACCGTAATCAATGGAGGGAAGTCACAGATACAAGGCGTTTCCTAGCATTCAGTGTTAGACATGATTTATTTCTGAAAAAGAAACCCAGTTTAACTTTCAATTTCTTCACTAGGTTTTCCACGTAGAGTTTAAATGAGAGATGTGAATTGACCAGGATACCCAAATATTTATAGGAATCAACAAACTCAATATATTTACATATTTATACTCTTCTTATATAAACCAATAATTTATATAAATATAAACCATTTTTAGCTTTAGGTAGTTTATACTGTATCTAGAAGTTATTTTGCTAGATATTTGATGTAATAGTCAGAGATAACATACTTATGTCAAAACAACTTTACAATCCGTCGCCTCCTCCTGGTGCGATCACATCTTTCTTAGCTAACACACGAACGATCCCCTCTCGTGATGTCACTTCCGGTTCACCGCTGAGGGCGCTATTTTTAGACAGAGTAGCGAGGGAAGACAAAAAAAGTAGTAGTAGCACATTTTATTTTGAGATATGAAACATATTTTTGATGAAAATTGGAGTTTTAGACATGTTAGGTTGAAAAGGCAACTACATGTGTTTAAAGTGAAAGATACACTTTAAATGCTCTGGGTGGTAAGAAAGAGCTTCCAAGTGACTGGGCTACTACAGCAACAGTAATTAGAGAGACAGATAGGAAGGTACTTGGTGTGTCATCTGGACAGAGAATGGATGATAAGGAAACCTGGTGGTGGAATAGTGAAGTGCAGGACGCCATTCAAAGAAAGAGATTAGCCAAGAAGAAATATGACAGTGAGAGGACTGAAGAGAGGAGACAGGAATATAAGGAGATGGGACATAGAGCAAAGAGGGAAGTAGCTAAGGCAAAGCAGAGGGCGTACAATGAGTTATATGGGAGACTGGACACTAAAGAGGGTGAGAAGGACTTGTAGTAGTGGTAAGGGCAGTCGTCTCCCGATCGGAAAGTTGGCGGTTCGACTCCCGGGACCCGCACCATGTGTCGTTGTGTCCTTGGGCAAGACACTTAACCCTGAGTTGCTCCCGGTAGGACTGGAAAGCACCTTGCATGGTAGTCTGCCGCCACCGGTTTATGAATGTGTGTAGCATTCAATATATGTGTAGCACTTTGAGATTTTCAGTAATGAAAAGTGCGTTATAAATTGAATTAATTATTATTATCACTATTATTATTGTACCGATTGGCAAGACAGAGGGATCAGGCTGGAAAGAATGTGCAGCAGGTTAGGCTTATTAAAGATGGGAATGGGAATGTTCTAACAAGTGAGGAGAGTGTGATGGGAAGATGGAAGGATTACTTTGAGGAGCTAATGAATGAAGAGAATGAAAGAGAAAGAAGAGTGGAGGTCATAGAAACTGTGGACCAGGAAGTGGGAAAGATTAGTGAGGGTGAAGTCTGGAAAGCTTTGAAAAGAATGAAGAAGGGGAAGGCAGTAGGACCTGATGACATACCAGTGGAGGTTTGGAAATGTCTTGGAGAGGTGGCAGTGAGGTTTTTGACTCAAATATCCCTTCACTGGCTACCGGTTCATCTTCGAATCCAATTCAAAATTCTCATGTATGTCTACAAATCGCTGAACAGTCTCGCCCCCGCCTATCTCTCGGATCTGATACACCCATATGTCCCTCCACGTGCTTTGAGGTCAGAGGATCAGGTACTCTTAATAGTTCCAGAAACTCGCCTTAAGCGCAGGGGTGACAGGGCGTTCTCTGTAGCAGGCCCAAGACTCTGGAACGAGTTACCGCTGCTCATCAAACAGGCCCCCTCCCTCTCGGTTTTCAAATCCCGGTTAAAAACTCACTACTACTCCATTGCTTTCAATGCCAGCTGATTTGTATTGGATCGTTTGATTTATGATCTGCAATGTTTTTATGTTTTTCGTGTTGTACTTCATTGTCTGTGTTGCCTGTTGCGTGTTTGTTTGTCCAGCACTTTGGTGTGGACTTGTTCCTGTTTAAAGTGCTTTATAAATAAAATGGTATGGTATGGTATGGTATGGTAAATATTTAATGGAATATTTGAGGGTGAGAAAATGCCTGAAGAATGGAGAAGAAGTGTGCTGGTTCCCATTTTTAAGAACAAGGGTGATGTACAGAGTTGTAGCAACTACAGGGGAATTAAGTTGATGAGCCACACAATGAAGATCTGGGAGAGAGTTGTGGAAGGAAGGCTTAGACAAGAGGTGACTATCTGTGAGCAGCAGTATGGTTTCATGCCAAGAAAGAGCACCACAGATGCCATCTTTGCTTTGAGGATGTTGATAGAGAAGTACAGAGAGGGTCAGAAAGAACTCCATTGTGTGTTTGTGGATTTAGAAAAAGCATATGACAGGGTACCAAGAGAAGAGGTGTGGTATTGCATGAGGAAATCTGGAGTGGCAGAAAAGTATGTTAGACTGGTACAGGACATGTATGAAGACAGCAGGACATGTATGAGGACAGCAGGACATGTATGAGGACAGCAGGACATGTATGAGGACAGCAGGACATGTATGAGGACAGCAGGACATGTATGAGGACAGCAGGACATGTATGAGGACAGCAGGACATGTATGAGGACAGCAGGACAGTGGTGAGATGTGCTGTAGGAGTGACAGATAGCTTCAAGGTGGAGGTGGGAGTGCATCAAGGATCGGCTCTGAGCCCCTTCTTGTTTGCTCTGGTGATGGACCGACTAACAGATGAGGTCAGGCNCATGACTGAAATGATGAGAAATTAATGACGAGCGAATTAAACTCTGTCTATCGTGGCTGCGGGAGGTTCTGCAGATTTCCTGGTGTGCTGGTCTGATGTGTGGGCTACAGGACCAACGCTCCACGTTTTTCTTTTTTAGAACTTTTTATTAACATATAAACACAGAACACCACTGCGGCTGGAGCTGCAAGCTCTCGCCTTTTTTTTCTCCCGACCTGTCAATCAATTCAGTAGGCGTGTCAGCAAATGACCAATCAGCTACCTCAATTTGTCCCGTAGGTAAACGCTCCTTGTCTGGAACTGCGCTGCAGCTGCTCAAATGACGTCAAGAATTTGGTGCGAAAACGCGAGAATGTACGCGAGAACGTACGCTGGGGTATAGGGCTGACCTCTCTGCGTACAGTACGCGCGTACGTACGTACGGACGTACGCAGAGCTATACTGGGGGCTTACCGTAAGTGTGTGTGTTATTGATAAATATTTAATTAGAAGTTTAAAAAAATCTTTCCATGTAACACCTTTCTGTGTTAATATCTCATGTTTCAATGTAGACACCCGCAGCTTATACACAAGTGCGACCTACAGGTATATATATATGTGCAATTTTTTCAAATGTATTTAGTGGGCGCAGCTTATATTCAGGTGTGCTCAACTGTCTGGAAATTATGGTAACTCTATGAAAGTATTTTGCATTTATATATGCATCACACCTGTCCAACAACATTTATGAAGAGTTTCAATCTGGTTTTCGCCCCCACCATAGCACCGAAACAGCTCTAGTAAAAATTACTAACGACCTTCTTCTTGCTGCTGACTCTGGTCTTCTGTCCATCCTCATTCTTCTTGATCTAAGCTCTGCCTTCGACACCATCTGTCATTCTATCCTCCTCAACAGACTAACCTCCATTGGCATCTCAGGTACCCCGTTAGACTGGTTCAACTCCTATCTCTCTGACCGCACTCAATTCATTCAGCTTAAATCCTTCCGCTCCCAGTCTTCCCCTGTCTCCACGGGTGTCCCCCAAGGCTCTGTCCTCGGACCCCTCCTCTTCATCATTTACCTCCTTCCTCTAGGTCACATCTTCCGCAAATACGGCGTCCATTTCCACTGTTATGCTGATGACACACAGCTCTACTTGTCATCAAAACCTAACTCCACCCACCCACCCTCCATCCTCACCGACTGTCTCAATGAGCTAAATCACTGGTTTTCTAACAATTTCCTTCAACTAAACAGCAACAAAACAGAAATCATTCTTGTTGGTACCAAAAACTCTATTTCAAAATCAGAACATCTTCTCGTCCCCCTTAACAACTCTCTGCTATCCCCCTCCCCTCAGGTCAAGAGTCTCTGTGTCATCCTCGACACCACTCTCTCCTTCACTTCACACATCAACAATATTACTCGGTCTGCCTATTTCCACCTCCGTAATATTAACCGTCTCCGTCCTTCTCTCACACCCCGCTCCACAGCCATCCTGGTGCACAGTCTTGTGACTTCCCGTATCGATTACTGCAACTCCCTTCTCTACGGCCTCCCCAACAAATCTCTCCACAAGTTACAGATGGTCCAGAACTCAGCTGCCCGTGTCATCACTCAAACCTCCTACTATAACCACATCACTCCTGTCCTGCAGCAGCTCCACTGGCTCCCGGTTAAATCACGCATCATCTTCAAAATTCTACTTCTCACGTTCAAAGCTATCCACAGCCCATCCATCCATCCATCCATCCATCCATTTTCGTCCGCTTATCCAGGGTCGGGTCGCGGGGGTAGCAGCCTAAAGGCTGAGTTATACTCGCGCTTTGGTCCGCTGGCCCTCTGCGCGCGAACTGCGCGCGCACTGAGCCGTGCGGCTTCTGCGTTTAGAGTTTCACCACTGTGTTTATGGTTGACGCACGGCGGAGCATGGCAAAGTGCTGTTCTTTTACGGGCCAGCAGGTGGCAGTAGCCTCTAAAACCTGTGCATATGTTGCAAGAAAGGGTAGAAGAAGAAATCTACCGTAGAAGAAGAACTGTTTGAAATCACACAACAACAAAAAAAATGCTCCGCTCGCGTGCTGAAACAACAGTTTTTGTGTCTTGCGGTTTTAATGCATGGAGTCAGCGAGGAGGAAGCGATCACGTGACTTTTGGCAAAACAACAAAAGAAAAGTCCAGCTCAGAGATGAAGAAGGTGAATTTAATACATTTGTATCACATAAAAACATTCCTCCATGCGTCGCGATGCCGTCTCCACGACCACAGCGGTGCAGACAGCTGCAGGCTCTGGCGTGAAGGTCCCCACCCGAATCAATTCTGTAGCACCCACTGCGGCGCACTAGCCTTGCGGAGTTTCAAAAAATCAGAGGTGCACGACACGCGCCAAGACGACGCACGGGGCCTACGCGCAGGGGCGGGGACGGTGAAATTGCGTCACTTTTGGCGCGCGCACCCTCGCGCGCTGCGCAACGCGTCGAGTATAAATCTAGCTTATGTAGGGAGGCCCAGACTTCCCTCTCCCCAGCCACTTGGAGCAGCTCCTCTGGGGGAATCCCAAGGCATTCCCAGGCCAGCCAAGAAACATAGTCCCTCCAGCGTGTCCTGGGTCTTCCTCTGGGTCTCCTCCCGGTAGGACATGTCCGGAACACCTCACCAGGGAGGCGTCCAGGAGGCATCCTAACCAGATGCCTGAGCCACCTCAACTGGCTCCTCTCCCTTTTAGACTTAACCGATTTAAAAATTCTTTTATCCCCACATCGATCAGATTGTTAAATAAAGTAGGTATATAGTAAGTTTTCCATGATGCTGCTGATGCTCTGGTCTGATTGTTGTTTCATTTACTGCTGGATGTATGTGGGAATGTGCAATATGTGTTTTTATTGAGCATTGAATGGTCTTATTGAGCAATGTGTGTTTTTAAAAGCAATGTGTTTTTAACTGAGCAATAGGTTTTTATTTTATATGCTTTTAAATTTGTATTGTGTTCATGTGACTGTATTGTTGGCAGAAGTGTTGTTTAGCGTACGATGTCCAAGACAAATTTCCCCTTGGGGACAATAAAGTATATATCTATCTATCTATCTATCTATCTCTCGATGTGGAGAAGCAGCGGCTCTACTCCGAGTCCCTCCCGGATGACTGAGCTTCTCACCCTATCTCTAAGGGAGAGTCCAGACACCCTGCGGAGAAAACTCATTTCAGCCGCTTGTATCCGAGATCTCGTTCTTTCGGTCACAACCCAAAGCTCATGACCATAGATGAGGGTGGGAACGTAGATCGATCGGTAAATTGAGAGCTTTGCCTTTCGACTCAGCTCTCTCTTCACCACGACAGACCGGTACAGAGCCCGCTTCACTGCGGATGCTGCACCTATCCGCCTATCGATCTCACGCTCCAGTTTTCCCTCATTCGTGAACAAGACCCCGAGATACTTAAACTCCTCCACTTGGGGCAGGACCTCATCCCCGACCCGGAGAGGGCATGCTACCCTTTTCCGGCTCAAGACCATGGCCTCGGATTTGGAGGAACTGATCCTCATCCCGGCCGCATCACACTCGGCTGCAAACCGCTCCAGCGAAAGCTGTAGATCACGATCTGATGAAGCCAATAGGACCACATCATCTGCAAAAAACAGAGAAGCGATTCTAAGGCCACCAAAACGGATCCTCTCAACACCTTGGCTGCGCCTAGAAATTCTGTCCATAAAAGTTATGAACAGAATCGGTGACAAAGGGCAACCTTGGCGGAGTCCAACTCTCACTGGAAACGAGCCTGACTTACTGCCGGCAATGCGGACCAAGCTCTGACACCGGTCGTACAGGGACCTAACAGCCCATATCAATGGGCCTGGTACCCCATACTCCCGGAGTACCCCCCACAGAACCCCCCGAGGGACGCGGTCGAATGCCTTTTCCAAGTCCACAAAGCACATGTAAACTGGTTGGGCAAACTCCCACGCACCCTCCAGGACCCTGCTGAGGGTGTAGAGCTGGTCCAGTGTTCCACGACCAGCACGAAAACCACACTGCTCCTCCTGAATCCGAGGTTCGACTATCAGACTATTCGACTATCCCAACCTTGCCCCTCCTTATCTATCTGACCTCCTCCAAATCCCCATCCCATCACGCTCTCAGAAGGACTTCAGAAAGAATAAACACACCCACGCCCCACTGAAAATAGGTGGATCTGCAGTGGAAGTGGTCTCCAGCTACAAATACTTGGGTGTACACTTGAATGATAACCTCAGCTGGACCAACAACACCACCAGCCTGATCAAGAAAGGTCATCAAAGACTCTACTTCCTCAGACGACTGAGACGTGCTGGTCTGAGCAGCCCAGTTCTCACCTCGTTCTACAGGTGTGCAGTGGAAAGCGTCCTGTGCTCCAGCATCAACGTGTGGCATGGAGGCTGCACAGTTGCAGAGAGGAAAGCTCTACAGAGAGTGGTGAAGGCTGCACAGAAGTCTGTCGGAGTCAGTCTCCCCACCATCACAGACATTTACACCTCCAGATGCAGGAAAAGAGCCACCTGCATCATGAAAGACCTCACTCACCCAGCACACTCACTCTTTGCCCCACTCCCCTCAGGACGGAGGTTGAGGAGCATCAAATGTAGAACCACTAGACTGAGGAACAGCTTCTACCCTGAGGCTGTTAGACTCATGAATGAATAAATAAAAATAAAATAAAAATAAACACTGCAAAATATCACATCATGCTGATGCTGATCTGTTTTCTTGTTGCTGTGTTCATCTGTGACCATCTGCTCATACAGACTCATGTTCGTGCTGCTGTTTATAATGATGTTTTTCCACTATATTAGGGCTTAGTGTATTACTAGTTGATGTTTTTCTTAGTTAATTCTAGATGTTATTACTGTTTTTCTCTTGCATTTGTTGTTGGATGTAACTGGGACCCCGTGTACATAATCTCGTTTTCATCACATGTACCACATGCGGTGCAAATGACAATAAAGACTCTCTGACTCTGACTCTCTCAGATCCTCCTCTTCGCTACATCTCCATGTACCCTCTGCCCGCCTCTCCACCATGGGGGGCAGGGCCTTCAACTGCTCTGCCCCTCACCTCTGGAACGCTCTACACTGTACTGCCAGACCTCCGAAACACCACCTCCCTTTCTCTGTTCAAGACAGCCCTGAAAACACATCTCTTTAGACTAGCTTATCACTAACTTTACTAAATGTATTTTTATCATTTGGCTTTTATAATCTTTATGTATTTTATATTTCAATTTGTCACTGATAATGTTTGCTCTGTATTACACTGTGTTGGTTTGTTAAGTATCCTTGGGTGTCCTGAAAGGCACTTTTAAATAAAATGATGATTATTATTATTATTATAACTCTCTGTACTGTTCTCTTATAAAAGAGCTAGTCCAACTGTTGTAATAATAAAAAGTTGTCTTCAAAATATTTGAAAACTTTTTTGACTTTTATTTCCAATAAACGCAGAAAAAAAACTTTTTGCAACTTTCCATTTTGTCGTAGTGGTGCTAAGAAGCTTAAAAACAACATCATCTAAAGCTCAAAAAGTTACTTTACAAAAATTTACTAGAAGTATGTTTTGCTCATTTTCAATATTCCAATCGTAGCATTTTTTTTCTCTGTCTAACAGTTGTGAATGTGATTTTCACACACACAGAGGTTTACAGAATATTCTGCAACACTGTAAACAGTGTGAACTCTATTAAACTGCAGAAACACGAGGTCTGACTTTCAGTGGTTAGACTAACTGCACATGCAGTACATGAAGACCGCTCTTCACAAACACATCAAGCATGTCCACCACGCCTACCTCAGGCTCAGAGTAACATCAAGTGACACCATTTCCATCACACACAAACTCACCATCAGCTTGCTCCACAGGCACCATGTGGGATGTGGCACTCCCCTGAACGATGGTGTCGCCCACCAGGTGGCCACACTGGGTCACCACTCGCACCAGCTCAGTCACAGCAACTTGAAACAAAAGCATTCCTCTTTTTAATTCTACACAATGAAAGTGTGATATATACATTTAGGCGTTTGTCTCACCTGTGTTGTCAGCTAAAAAGGCCTCTGTGGCACATTGCAATCGCTCCATACAGTCTAAAGAGGCTTGGCATCTTGATGCAAGGTAGTCTGCAGAAATGTAACACAAGCAGAGTCATTATACACAGAGATGACAGGAGTCCCAGCCCTGAAATGATGAGTGTCTGACCTGCAGAGCTGGTGCAGCTGATGTGTGCCGGGTCGTCTATCTGAGCCAACGAGTCCTGGATGATCCTCTCTGCCTCCTCCACAGCTCCCTGCAGACTGGTCCAGCGAGATGCAACCAACTGGCTCTCCAGAGCCTGCTCCCTGCTCTCCTGCAGACAAACATTTAATATTCATTCAAACTTTATTCAGGCAGTATATCAGACACACCTCTTAATATTGCTGAGCTTGAACATGTGAATATTTTCAGCTACTGAAGAAAGGTAAGAAAGTTCCCAACCTTCTCGTTGAGCTGATTCTGCAGGGCTTCGGCCGTCTTCACCCCACTTTCCCTTTCAGTCGCCAGCGAACTTTGGATTCGCTGAAGCTCCTCCCCTTGAACCTCTAGCTCCGCCTCTACCTTCAACAAAGTCTGCACCAGCTCGGCTTTCTCAGACTCGAGGACGGCCAGCTGAGAGCTGAGGACTTCACTCGACTGCAGCAAAGAATAAAAAGTGTTGGTATGAAGAACGGACAAAGACAGAGCAAAGACAGCCACATATTGTTCTTGTGTATACTATTACAACATGTCAGGATGTGGTATGATGGGAGTGCTCCAACCACACACTTCATCTTAAGAAGATTTTTGCAACAACATGGTTTAGTTGGTCTGAGTTTGTGGAAAGTTACAGATTCACCAGAGATATCTGGGCAGAGGTCAAGTGGACAGTTTTAGGTCAACTAGAGAGTTGAGATTGTGCAACTTTGTTGCAATACAACAAACACTGAGTATCACAACAGAGAGCAGCTACATCAGATCCTTTTTACTGAAGCCCTTTAACTAAGAGGAATACAAGTGATGGAAGCATCGTTGAAATAAATGGTTTCAAGACTTACTGTCTGAGAGTCAGCAGGTCCGACAGAAAAGGAAAAACGAAGAAACAGAATTGTTCAAATCAGAAGGGAACAAAAGAGAAGTTGAACAGTGATTATGTTGAAACTGGGGTGTAAGGAGGTAAAGGGAATAATGTGTGTAGAAAAACATCTGAACCTAAGAATGATGGCTGGGGTTGTGGTGTAAAACCTTGAATGAATGAGTAATCAAACCAAGTGAGTCCACCACAAACCTTACAGCTGAGCATTTTGTTCACTTGTTATAAAAAGCTTCACTATTACACTGGATTATAGGAGCCGAACAGCAGGGTTTACAGAATCAGCTTTACACAACAGTTTTTCCTCCTTTTTTTTTAATTTACTCTGTTCTCTCAAAGAAATACCTCCTGACACCTGCTACCATCAGCTTTGCCTCTTCACTAGCCTGGTTAAAACCAGACCCTTGTCCTTCACTTCGCTTCGAACTAGGGTCTGGGATTTCTCTCATAGACAACGATTTCTCCGATAGATTTTTGACCGGACCAATCAGAGAACAGAAGGCGGAGTTTTGTTAGTTTAGCCTGGCGAGGTCCAGGGCAGGCTAAACTATTCAGATAAATAGCTCAGAAACCACTCGGTGGATATTTTTTCTGCTACCAGTGTGTAATTATATGGCTCTAATTTACTGACTGTTGGCCTGGATGAAACATTTGAGATAAAATTCGATTTTTTATAATTTATTTTCGTAGCGCACCCGAGGCTGTTTGGAAAATGTCAAACCGAAACAATTTAAATCCAGCAGATTTGACCATTTCGTGAATTGATTTAGGAACTGTTAAGCTCAGGAACACTTCTGATATAACGTCAGCTAAGAAATATATTTTTTCTCAGCAAAGAAATAATAGTTTTTTACCTTGTTTTCTTGAAAATTCCTTCGTGGCGGCAGCCATTTTAACTGACGACGTCAGTCGACGTCGTTCAAAACTCCGCCTTCTGTTCTCTGATTGGTCCGGTCAAAAATCTACCGGAGAAATCGTTGTCTATGGGAGAAGTCCCAGACCCTAGTACGAAGCGAAGTGAAGGACAAGGGTCTGGTTTTAACCAGGCTACCTCTTCACAGTCCACTTGTCTCACTTGTGGAGAACAACAAAAACTAACTGAGGGAATTAGAATTATATAAACAGCTTATTTTACAGCCTAAACAATTCTCACTACCAGAATATGAAGAGAGAACCTCTGAAATTGTTGCTACGTCACTGACGAAGACAAAGTAACACTGGAGGAAAAAAGTAAAAGTGACATCACAAGGATTTTTGAGAGAGTTTAAACCAGGGGTGCCCACACTTTTTCAGCATGCGAGCTACTTTTAAAATGACCAGGTCAAAGTGATCTACCTACTATAAGACCCAGTTTGCATGAGAACAACCTCTGGAAACTTTAGTGTTTTTACAATGTTTATCAATAAACAAGAAATGAGCGGATTTACCGGTACAGGTAGTCCCCGACTTACGAGCGCCCTTACATACGAGGTCCCAGACTTACGAGCTGGCGAAGGAGCAGTAAATTTGTAAAAAATACAGCACTTTTTTGTGTTTTTAGATGAAAGTGTGTTAGCTAACCGTTTGGAAACACGTTTCTGAGCATGTTCATGAACTAGTATGAACATTTTTGATGAAAAACGAGTATTCGTAGTAGCGCTAGCTTAAAATTTCCGACTTACGACCGAAAATCCGGACTTACGAGAACACGTGTTTCATGTTCCGACGTACGAATTTTCGTCTTACGAGCGACTCACAGGTACGGAACTCGCTCGTAAGTCGAGGACTACCTGTACACGAAAATGCTGTAGTTTCCATGTCAGTCAAGTTGCCAGATAGGAAATTATGACCTATAGTACTGTTGCTTTTTTTTGTTCGGCATTCACCAAGACTTGATACTCAGCCCACTGTTATTTATCACAGTAATGGAAGAAATCACGAAGTCGATACGCACTGGCGAAACATTTGGAATCTGATGTACGCAGACAATATCATTCTAACAGCCACATCAGAACAGAGCGCGGCACAAATGTTTGAAGAATGGAACGCTCAACTCGCCGACCATGGGTTCAAAATCAACATTGACATAACAAAAGCGATGAACACTGGCGAATCCGTCAAATCCACACCCACTGGTTGTTGGCCCTGTTCAGTTTGCAAAGCTGGTGTGAGCAGCAATTCAATCATGTGTCAACAGTGGTGTCACAAACGTTGTTCAAAAATAAGTGGCCCATTGTCGAAAGCGACCAATTTCGTTTGTCCTACTTGCATCAATCCACAACAACAAGTACAACGCAACAATACAATTGGAGCTGTTGGCGTCAAAACAGTCAAGTCGTTTCAATATCTAGGGGATGTGTTGGACTGTACTGGAACAGCCGAAGCTGCCGTTCGGGCACGTATACGTGTGGCGTGGAATAAATGGCATCTACTCGCTTCTATACTGATGCGGCGCGACATCCCACTACTCCTACGTTCAAGACTCTATGGCTCAGTGATACGTCCCGTGCTGTTGTATGGCGCAGAAACATGGCCAATGACAACAAAACTCGAACAGCAACTTCACCGAACCGACATGAAAATGCTCCGATGGATGCAACGCATTAGTCTTAAAGATCACATCCAATCGACCGAAATCCTGCGTCGAGCTGGCTTATGTGCGATTAAGGACGCATGCCGGCGACACCGTTTGCGGTGGTTCGGTCATGTTAAACGAAGTGAAAACAGTGCTATACTTGCTATTGAAAACCTTGAAGTACCTGGCACCCGTCCCAAAGGCCGTCCGAAAAAGACCTGGGCGCAAACGATTCAACAAGATCTGAAAGCGCTGAACCTCAATGAACTGGACGCAACTGACCGCCTAATCTGGCGTCAAAAACTTGGCGAAAAAGAAGTAGCGTCCCACCCCGGAATCGGGAAAACGGGCGTTAAACGAAGATAGATAGATATAGTACTGTTGCTTTAAAATGATAGTATTTTGAACCAAACTGTCATATGTGCTGAGTAAAGATATTCCAAGATGAGTGTGTGATGTGTTTGTTGAACATGTGCACAGAAAAGGAGGGGGTAAATAAGACATTTTGAATTTATCTGGCAACCCTGATGCCGAGCTCAGATGCATTCCTTGCGCAGCGTCTGTATGATCAGTTACGTCCAAACTGGTGAATACACTTATGTATATTTGGATCCTGGATTTTATTAGTTTTGCTCCTACATGCTGAAAAAGGCTGAGTAAAAAACCAAAAAAAAAACCCACTTTGCTCACTGCCATTTATTATAAATGTTAGTGCAGAAAAACTTTGGACTGCAGTCGCCTGTACCGAGCATGTGCAGGAGCATTTTACACCTCTGTGTGTGTGTGGGGGGGGGGGGCTCCCCAAAATGCCCACCTGGATTCAGAACCCTTTGGTTTCAGGGAGAACGAGGGCTGTTGTCGTGAAAATGAACAGTTGAACCTCACGTCGTGTTAACGGGGCCTCAGACTGGCTGCCTCGTCTGTCAATCAAGTGACAGATTTCATAGCGAGGGTGGATGACATTTTTTTGTAATGCCATGCGATCTAGCCATACCACCTTTGCGATCAGCTGATTGATTGCAATCAACATATTGGGCACCCCAGCTTTAAAGAGTAAATGCAACAGAAAACAGAAATCAGTTCATCAAATGTGAAATCAGGGAACAGCATTTTTTTTTTACATGAGACGCTTCAATAATAATCAGTAAAAAGAAAAGTGGCTCTACAGCAGAGTGTTGTTTTTAGACTTTGTTACAATCATGCAGGTCCGTTAAGTGGAGAGAAATAAATTTATATCATTAGTCCTCCTGTGTTCACTTGCATCGGTGGGTGGAAATCAAGAAGTTTTGCCAAAGGGGAGTAATAAAGCTGAGAGGAGTGACCTGCTGTGAGGAGGCCATGGTGGTCTTCAGGGAGTCCAGCTCCACCTGAGAGGACATCAGCTCTCTCTGGAGCTCCTGAAGCTGCTTCAGCTGCTCTCTCTCCTGACCAACAACAACAAGGAGGGGATAAATAACAGAACTGTAGAACAGCGTGTCGCTACAGTCACTTTGCAGATAAACTACTTATCTCTGCAGAAGCTCAGTCCCGGTGACAAACATGGATTTGATTCAAACCTGTCTGTCTGCAGAGTCCTTTGCCATCTTCACCTTCTCCTGCATCTCTCTCCTCACCGTCTCCACTTCATCCTGCGCTGCTCGGGCCACAGTCATCTGCCGGGTCACCTCGGCATTCTACAAACACACCAAAGGACATGGGATGAAGACGTGCTGACATGACCAAAACAATAAAAACTGTGCTCGGAACGAAAGGGAATAAAATCTTTTTCAGCATAAAAGCTGAGTGCTGAATGGCTTTGCTGAACTTTGCTGAAGAAGCTGAAATGGAGTGGGTAAAGAAGCAGAACACTAGCTAAATGCTAACAGGAGTACTGGTAGAAGACTAAATACAGCAAAAGGCTAGCTAAAAGCTAAATGTTCCAAAAACAATAGTTAAAAAGGTCAAAGTATCAAAAGGCTAGCTGGAAGCTAAATGTAGTTCAACATTAGCTAGAGGCTGGAAGTATCAGGATGTTAGCTAAAAGCTAAAAGTGGCATAAGAAGACAACAATAACGCAAGTAAGCAGATTTAAAAGAACAATGTTTTTGATGGAACTGAACAGACTTCAGTGCATTTCTGTAGGGGAAATATTTGCTAATAAAGTTACATATCTTAAAAACATAAAATTTACAAAAACTAAAAGTCATAGCACCCATCACCTGATTGAGCCGAACGCTTTGAGATATGAAAGGCTGCAATAACGGCACAGAACGCAGAAGTTGTTACATTGCAAAAATCATAAAGGAAAATAAACAAACAGGAAAACAATAGTGTGAATGTTGAAACAGCATTAAAACAACAAGTGGACAGCGTGACGCCCAGCGCCGATTGTTTTTTAGGGCGTGGACGAGAAACAAGCAGTTGTTGGATGCGTCCTCCTCACCTTCCTCAGCAGGTCTGCATGGCTCTGAACCAGCTCCGTGTACTTCTCCTTCAGTTTAGTGTAGCGCTGCTCGTTGGCCTGAGCTTTTCCTTGAAACACATTTAAGAAATTACAATACTGTGCAAAAATCTTGAGTCGTTCTCCATTTTGTCACAACTTTCTTTTAATTTAAAAAGGTACTCGAACAAGATCACCCCCAAATTACAAGTTATAAACTTGGCATATTTCAGGGCGCAGCGTGTATTAAAAAAATAAATAAAAAAATTAACAAAACTACAGTAGTCCCTCGCTACTTCGCAGTTTGACTTTTGCAGACTTGCTCTTTTGCGGTTTTTTAAAGTAAGATTGTACATGACACACGGTTGTCAACTTTAATATTACTCACGTGATTGTGACGGTACTGGACGCAGTACTGTAAAAAGTTCATGAAGAAAAGATACTTTGGACAGGTGCTGCCATTTTGTAGTCTTCTCTCAATAAGCCTATATTGTAACGCCAGTCAAAAGGACTATATTAACCAGAAGTCAAAGTTGCTTTCTGCTGAAACGGAGGAAAAAATTTAATCTGATCCAAAAAAGTTTGGTCCTTATTCATAGTAACTTCTGCGCTCAATGGATGCAGAGAGCTGTAAGGAACCGACAGGGAATTGGATCAGAACCGGACTTCCAGCCTCATCGGTCAACCTGAGAGCTGCTTGCCAGTCTCCAGGCGGGAGGAGTTGCTAGGAGGTCTGGAGTCTTATCCGGAGCTCACCTGAACATTTTTCATCCAGAACTGGACTCGATCGGGACCATTGTGAGGTTTTGTGCTGGCTCTCTGAAGGTCTGGCTCTCTGAAGGTCTGGCTCTCTGAAGGTCTGGCTCTCTGAAGGTCTGGCTCTCTGAAGGTCTGGCTCTCTGAAGGTCTGGCTCTCTGAAGGTCTGGCTCTCTGAAGGTCTGGCTCTCTGAAGGTCTGGCTCTCTGAAGGTCTGGCTCTCTGAAGGTCTGGCTCTCTGAAGGTCTGGCTCTCTGAAGGTCTGGCTCTCTGAAGGTCTGGCTCTCTGAAGGTCTGGCTCTCTGAAGGTCTGGCTCTCTGAAGGTCTGGCTCTCTGAAGGTCTGGCTCTCTGAAGGTCTGGCTCTCTGAAGGTCTGGCTCTCTGAAGGTCTGGCTCTCTGAAGGTCTGGCTCTCTGAAGGTCTGGCTCTCTGAAGGTCTGGCTCTCTGAAGGTCTGGCTCTCTGAAGGTCTGGCTCTCTGAAGGTCTGGCTCTCTGAAGGTCTGGCTCTCTAAAGGTCTGGCTCTCTAAAGGTCTGGCTCTCTGAAGGTCTGGCTCTCTGAAGGTCTGGCTCTCTGAAGGTCTGGCTCTCTGAAGGTCTGGCTCTCTGAAGGTCTGGCTCTCTGAAGGTCAAAGGTCTGGCTCTCTGAAGGTCTGGCTCTCTGAAGGTCTGGCTCTCTGAAGGTCTGGCTCTCTGAAGGTCTGGCTCTCTGAAGGTCTGGCTCTCTGAAGGTCTGGCTCTCTGAAGGTCTGGCTCTCTGAAGGTCTGGCTCTCTGAAGGTCTGGCTCTCTGAAGGTCTGGCTCTCTGAAGGTCTGGCTCTCTAAAGGTCTGGCTCTCTGAAGGTCTGGCTCTCTGAAGGTCTGGCTCTCTGAAGGTCTGGCTCTCTGAAGGTCTGGCTCTCTGAAGGTCTGGCTCTCTGAAGGTCTGGCTCTCTGAAGGTCTGGCTCTCTGAAGGTCTGGCTCTCTAAAGGTCTGGCTCTCTGAAGGTCTGGCTCTCTGAAGGTCTGGCTCTCTGAAGGTCTGGCTCTCTAAAGGTCTGGCTCTCTAAAGGTCTGGCTCTCTGAAGGTCTGGCTCTCTAAAGGTCTGGCTCTCTGAAGGTCTGGCTCTCTAAAGGTCTGGCTCTCTGAAGGTCTGGCTCTCTGAAGGTCTGGCTCTCTGAAGGTCTGGCTCTCTGAAGGTCTGGCTCTCTGAAGGTCTGGCTCTCTGAAGGTCTGGCTCTCTAAAGGTCTGGCTCTCTGAAGGTCTGGCTCTCTGAAGGTCTGGCTCTCTGAAGGTCTGGCTCTCTAAAGGTCTGGCTCTCTGAAGGTCTGGCTCTCTGAAGGTCTGGCTCTCTGAAGGTCTGGCTCTCTGAAGGTCTGGCTCTCTGAAGGTCTGGCTCTCTAAAGGTCTGGCTCTCTGAAGGTCTGGCTCTCTGAAGGTCTGGCTCTCTGAAGGTCTGGCTCTCTGAAGGTCTGGCTCTCTAAAGGTCTGGCTCTCTAAAGGTCTGGCTCTCTGAAGGTCTGGCTCTCTGAAGGTCTGGCTCTCTAAAGGTCTGGCTCTCTAAAGGTCTGGCTCTCTGAAAGGTCTGGCTCTCTGAAGGTCTGGCTCTCTGAAGGTCTGGCTCTCTGAAGGTCTGGCTCTCTGAAGGTCTGGCTCTCTGAAGGTCTGGCTCTCTGAAGGTCTGGCTCTCTGAAGGTCTGGCTCTCTGAAGGTCTGGCTCTCTGAAGGTCTGGCTCTCTGAAGGTCTGGCTCTCTGAAGGTCTGGCTCTCTGAAGGTCTGGCTCTCTGAAGGTCTGGCTCTCTGAAGGTCTGGCTCTCTGAAGGTCTGGCTCTCTGAAGGTCTGGCTCTCTGAAGGTCTGGCTCTCTGAAGGTCTGGCTCTCTGAAGGTCTGGCTCTCTGAAGGTCTGGCTCTCTGAAGGTCTGGCTCTCTGAAGGTCTGGCTCTCTGAAGGTCTGGCTCTCTGAAGGTCTGGCTCTCTGAAGGTCTGGCTCTCTGAAGGTCTGGCTCTCTGAAGGTCTGGCTCTCTGAAGGTCTGGCTCTCTGAAGGTCTGGCTCTCTGAAGGTCTGGCTCTCTAAAGGTCTGGCTCTCTGAAGGTCTGGCTCTCTGAAGGTCTGGCTCTCTGAAGGTCTGGCTCTCTGAAGGTCTGGCTCTCTGAAGGTCTGGCTCTCTAAAGGTCTGGCTCTCTGAAGGTCTGGCTCTCTGAAGGTCTGGCTCTCTGAAGGTCGGCTCTCTGAAGTCTGGCTCTCTGAAGGTCTGGCTCTCTGAAGGTCTGGCTCTCTGAAGGTCTGGCTCTCTGAAGGTCTGGCTCTCTAAAGGTCTGGCTCTCTGAAGGTCTGGCTCTCTGAAGGTCTGGCTCTCTGAAGGTCAGTTTCTCTAAAGGTCTGGCTCTCTGAAAGTCTGGCTCTCTGAAGGTCTGGCTCTCTGAAGGTCAGTTTCTCTAAAGGTCTGGCTCTCTGAAGGTCTGGCTCTCTGAAGGTCTGGCTCTCTGAAGTTCTGGCTCTCTGAAGTTCTGGCTCTCTGAAGGTCTGGCTCTCTGAAGGTCTGGCTCTCTGAAGGTCAGTTTCTCTAAAGGTCTGGCTCTCTGAAAGTCTGGCTCTCTGAAGGTCTGGCTCTCTGAAGGTCAGTTTCTCTAAAGGTCTGGCTCTCTGAAGGTCTGGCTCTCTGAAGGTCTGGCTCTCTGAAGGTCTGGCTCTCTGAAGTTCTGGCTCTCTGAAGGTCTGGCTCTCTGAAGGTCTGGCTCTCTGAAGGTCTGGCTCTCTGAAGGTCTTCTCTAAAGGTCTGGCTCTCTGAAGGTCTGGCTCTCTGAAGGTCTGGCTCTCTGAAGGTCTGGCTCTCTAAAGGTCTGGCTCTCTACTGAAGGTCTGGCTCTCTGAAGGTCTGGCTCTCTAAAGGTCTGGCTCTCTAAAGGTCTGGCTCTCTAAAGGTCTGGCTCTCTGAAGGTCTGGCTCTCTGAAGGTCTGGCTCTCTGAAGGTCTGGCTCTCTGAAGGTCTGGCTCTCTGAAGGTCTGGCTCTCTGAAGGTCTGGCTCTCTGAAGGTCTGGCTCTCTGACTCTCTGAAGGTCTGGCTCTCTGAAGGTCTGGCTCTCTGAAGGTCTGGCTCTCTGAAGGTCTGGCTCTCTGATCTCTGAAGGTCTGGCTCTCTAAAGGTCTGGCTCTCTAAAGGTCTGGCTCTCTGAACTCTCTGAAGGTCTGGCTCTCTGAACTCTCTGAAGGTCTGGCTCTCTAAA
>JBBPBX010021493.1:0-22132 GCA_038048925.1 Garcialebias charrua
ATTATTTCACAAATATTTTAATTCAGTTTCATGATTTTAGCAAGTGTGCGTGCACACAAAGGCATATTGTTATTCTGAGGACGAGTGGGTGAGTGCATGTGTGGTGAGGGGGTTAAAAGAAGTGCAGAGGACTATCCGCTCTCCTTCCTCCACTCCCTCTGCATGTGCTGCGTGGGAGGCTGAGGGCGAAGGGCACACCCACCTGAGAAGTTTCTGGACACCAGCATGGTGGTGAGAATGGCTCCCTGGAGGAGAAGACGAAGGAGGGAAGAAGTGAGAGATGTTCAAGGAGGTATAATGTAGGTTTTCTTGAGATTTATCCTGTTAACTGTTTGATATTCTGTTCAAAACACGAGAACAAGTAGTTTACTTTTCATTTGTCTTTGCTGGAGTATTTAAGAAATTTGTCAAGAAAGCTGCCTCTACGGTCTAACAAAACACGCAGCATGTTCTCAAAGTCCTGTTACGTTTTATTTTATGCAAAAGAATAGAAATGACGTATAAAAAAAACAAACAGTGGCTGCTTGATCTATTAATTTGCATGTATGGCTGTTAATGCAAACTACAGCAAATATAAGTGGAAGTCATTAAAATGTTTCATAGCTGCTGCCCAGAAAGAAACGATTCAAGCTTCTGAAACTTTAAACGTCTCAGGATATCTGCAGATCTTCCTGGAAAAGCCTAAAATTAGTTTCCGACTGCTTCTCATACTTTAATGATGGATTTTTATTAGTTCAGTACTTTGACGCTGAATTGACCAAAAACACAGACCTTAAATAATGTTTAAAACCTGCCTTTAACAGACTAAACAAATATGTTGCATAGATTTAAATTGCACTATAATGCACTATTATTAAATTATTATGTGTGCAATGTCTTCTAAATCTCATATAAAAATAAATCAATTTCAAGTTTACAGCTTTTTGGCTTCTAACTGGTTTGAATAAACAAAATCCAGTCAGCCTTTTAATACTTTATATGAGCATTTCCGCTGGTTCACATTTCTTATTAAAATCTTCTGTTGGTCAAACACTGAATCTGACTCAGATGACATTCAGGTCAGTTTTTTTTTCTTTGGAAAGTTTGTGCTTTGTGTTTTTTTGTTTTGTTTTTTTAAATACGTCAGCCTCTTGCGAGCTGGGAGTCATCTTAATGTTGTGTATTTATTGCCATTCATCCAGAGGAGCTGAAGAAATAGTGGCTGACGTTACAAAGTGTTCTTCACGCTGTCTAAACTGTCAGAGAAACTGATTTTCACTGATAATCACAAGTGTGAAGTGCCCCCATCTGTTTTTCAGGGCTTCAGAGTGGAACAGGCTCACTGTCTGTGGCATCATTGCTGTGCTTAGTCACAGATCTTTTAAACTTGCCTCAGGCATGGCGTTCAGTTTTAGCATAGCCTTTTATGTGCTTCTTCCAGTGGCTAATGAGGAGAAACCTTACTATTCAACTAGAAAGACTGCAATTATTCCACAAGTTTTGAATCATATGACATTTTAGTGGTAATGCATGAGAAATATTAGCTTGAGTGGTTTAGTGATATAAAGAAGCCCTGAATCTAAAAATAAATAAATAAATAAATCATTAATTAGAACTTTAAAAAAGGTGAAGCTTGAGAAAGACAAAAACATTTAAAAACAGAAAGATGTACACTATATTAAAATTTAAAATGACTACCTTGAGTTAGGGCTGGATGATACGGCCAAAACTTATATAACAATATATTTCTTAATCTTGGTCGATAACGGTATTATTCTGATATCGATATAATATAAAAGCCTCAGAAAAACTGTACAAATAAATTAATGTTCACCTTTTATTTGTATTTAGCCTTCAAAGAAATTTAAAATCACCATCAAATAAACATAAAACTCTCAACGTTGTCAATATTAATAGTTAGAACTTTAAACAACGTAACCTAACCCATGCAGCAAACGTTTGCTGCATGGGGTTCTCTTTTGATACAGCTGGGGGGTGTTGTTTCAGGGACACACAGGGACACACAGGGAAAGAAAAAAAAAAAAAACTGCGTCAGTGAAACGTAATCATAGCGTAATTAATGTATATCGAAATATCAAAGATGTGCTTAAAACTCACATCACCGTTATTGAATAAAAGTATATCGTGATATATATCGAACTATTGTCCAGCCCTACCTTGAGTTTTCGGCGAGCGTTGAATTTACGGAGACATTCGACAGTTTCCTGCCTGTGCATCATGGACGCCACTGTAGAACGGTGCTGTAAAATCACAGAAGAACCCATTAAAGAACATCATGAATTCATACATGACTTGTTCTTCGTGGAATTACTTTACATGTGAAAGCATTGTTGTAGTGCTGCATGAATGTTTAATGTTCAGATGTGTTTGTAAATACTGTGTGGCCCCAGATGTTCTCTCCACTGGTTTAGGTTACTTACGCAGACCCATGGGTGTTTGAGGGCTTGCTCAGCAGTGATTCTCTTGGCTGGGTTGATGGTCAACATCTGGTTGATCAGGTTCTTTGCTTCTGGAGTCACAGTGTCCCACTCTGGGGACGGGAACTGGGAAAGATGAATTAAAAAGAAACAGGCCTGAAAAGACAGGAATGGAATCAATACTCTCCTCACAGAAAGACTTAGCAGCCACCACCGGCAGGTTTTTGACCAGGCCACACCATCTGAGCACCAGATTTAAGAATAATTGTATCAACAGTGCGCATTTAAAACGACAAACGAGTAGAAATTCACTAAAGTCGTGCTCATATGCCCAGTGGGGAAAAAGCAGCATAATAACTTGATTAACCAGCGACAAAGAGAAGAGGATACACCTTCTCTTTCTGTAGCTTTCACACAAACCTCTGCAATGCGTCAGAATAGCCCTGATAGGATCAATAGCTTTGGACCTGATCTCAATTGGACACTATTAAACATTCAAAAACTGCTTAGCCAACTCCTGCACTGCACCCAATTAGAAATATACACCAACACACAAACACACTTACATCGTACGCTCCAGCTTTGATCTGCTGATAGAGCTTGTGTTGATCTTCATCCCAGAAAGGAGGATATCCAACTAACAAGATATAGAGAATAACACCTGACAGCAAATAAAGTGGGAAGAGAAAGATTGTTACAAAACCAGCCGAAGAAGCTTTCAGCAACAAGTTATAATGCTCCACAGAAGACGACTATAGGGTTAAAAAGAAAAAGCAACAATAGGAGCGTGTTTCATTGTTTGAAAAATGTTTTTATTCTAAGCGTAAGTAAACTCTTTGAAATAAGTTTCAAGGTTAAAAATAATCTTAATTCTTTAATAGTTTGCGACTTTTATAGAATTTTCATAATATTTACTAATCAACAAGGTTCAGTCAGGTCTTCTGGATGGTTTCTTTTTAGTTGAGACGTTTCGTGCTTCATCCAAAGGACTTCATCAATCCAGATTGATGGATTGGACTGATGAAGTCCTTTGGATTAGGGACAAAACGTCTCGACCAAAAAAAAAAAAAGAAACCATCCAGATGACCTGACTGACCTTGTTGGATTTTTTACCTGGATTATCGAGCATGAACTTTAAAATATTTACTAATATTTTCCCGTAGAAATACGTTTAGATCTCAAGTCCTTTACATTTAAATTAACTTTAGTGTACTGGTTCTACTTTTGTCTTCTCCACGTTTGATTACTATTCCAATACATTTAGCTAGACTTTTGCTACATTTGGCTTTAGCCAGCAAGTTGCTTCTAGGAAAAATAAATAAAACTGAGCCAATTTTAGCTAGTTTTTGCTTCATATAGTTTTTAGCTGGACTTTGGCTGCTTTTAAATTTTAGCTAGCTATTTTTAGCAAGCATTTTAAAGCTTTAGCTATTCTTCTGCTGTTCGTTTTAACAACTCCATTTCAGCTACTTTGTCAAAATGTGGCCAAGTTATTCAGCATCAACACCAAAATAATTCAGAAAATTTAATTTAACAAGTTTCAGTATCTCATTCATTCACTCATCTTAAAAACAACAGGTGCTTTTTAAGGCTTTTGGTTGAACAAACTACAAAACACTGAAACTATGTGGAGTTTCTAAAAAAGCTTAAGTCTGGTCCTCTGGACATTCAAAAAAACAAAAGAAAGCAAAAAAATTGTAGAAACGTTTCGTCTTTCGTCCGAAAGACTTCCTCAGTCTGAGCTGCTGTATTCAGCTCAGTCTTATAAATAGCACCCTCTCACAGTGGATCAACCAGTTGGCTGATGACAGCCTGAAACCAGCTGCTCACATGATCAAGGAGGACCATCAGCCTAACGATGGATCGTTAGCACCCTGATGGTTGTTTGCTATTCACAGAGGGCTGAGTGATACTAGCAGTAACAGCATTGTAAGGCCCTGTTTACACGGACATTGTGGGGGGGAAACAGAGGTTTTGGGTATGTTAATTAGATGAAAAGTTTTGCGTTGACATGGATCCGCTCGAATTTTCCCCCTCCCTCATGCCCCCCCCCTTTCACCCACTGCGCATGTGTGCTGCTGAAACTTCACCCACTGCGCATGCGTGCTGCCTCACTCTGCTGGCAGACGGTTGCGTTCTTCTGGGCTAAAAGTTGAGCTAACAACAAATTAACAACAAGTTAAAGGTATTGTGACATGATTTTGTAAATTTGAATATTTGTCAGAACATATATATCTTATATCATTGAGCTCTGGTCGTTTTTGCATAATAAATTATAAACATATTAAAATTTTATTCGAAATTATGCTAAATTTTTCTCTGGTATTTGCTGGGATACGCCCCTGAAATTCCGCGCATTTCCGCAATACGTCATCACCAGTCGTCGTCACCAGTCATCAACGTCACAACGGGCAGAAGGCAGAGCCTTGCCCGTTTATTAGGTGTGTTAACTGCTTGCCATACTGATTCATTTCCTGAAGGATCGCCTTTTATTTGTGTAACTTGAAAAATGCCGTCACGTTGTAGTGCATTTGTGTGTTCTAATATCAGCAGTGAACAAGTGAGCCTTCACAAATTTCCAAAAGATGACAAACTTTGTCAAGAATGGACCAGACAAAGACCGGTGGGTTCCAGGAGTCCTATGTCTGCAGCGACCATTTCACTGCCGATTGTTTTCAGCACCTGGTATAAAAGAATCTTTAGGATTACCATTAAGATTCAGAAGACTTTTAAAACCGGATGCTATTCCTACTATTTTTAAAAGAAAATCTACAGAAGAAAGTCCCACAGGAGCTACCATGTCGAAACAACGCAGGGACCATCGGAAGACTGTCCAGGAGATGAGTAAGTCTTTGTGTAAACATAATCGGAGGTGTGTAGTGTTTTAGATTATAAACTATTTATTTTACGTGAGTTCATGTTGTTTTACTTTATACACTTTGAGTGTATAAAGCCAATTATCACGGCAGATTATGTTTGTTCGCTGCTAACAAGCTAGCCGAATCAGATAGCTAACACAGGCCACGTTGCTAATGATGTATTTTTAAATTATGTCTGCACCATCAGGTAACATCTGTAGTTTCCTTCTATTCGGGGAGGGATATTAATGAGAGTTTTGGATGATTTACTGTCTTAAAATGATATATCGCTGACGCAACCGGTAATAAGCCGACATAGCAGCTAACAAACATTAGCCGAGTGCCCGGAGCAAACACGTTGCTAATGATGTATTTTTAAATTATGTCTGCGCCATCAGGTAACATCTCTCGTTTCTTTCTATTCGGGGAGGGATATTAATGAGAGTTTTGGATGATTTACTGTCTTAAAATGATATATCGCTGACGCAACCGGTAATAAGCCGACATAGCAGCTAACAAACATTAGCCGAGTGCCCGGAGCAAACACGTTGCTAATGATGTATTTTTAAATTATGTCTGCGCGATCAGGTAATTCTTTTTATTCGGGGAGGGATATTAATGAGAGTTTTGGATGATTTACTGTCTTAAAATGATATATCGCGGACGCAACCGGTAATAAGCCGACATAGCAGCTAACAAACATTAGCCGAGTGCCCGGAGCAAACACGTTGCTAATGATGTATTTTTAAATTATGTCTGCCGATCAGGTAATTCTTTTTATTCGGGGAGGGATATTAATGAGAGTTTTGGATGATTTACTGTCTTAAAATGATATATCGCGGACGCAACCGGTAATAAGCCGACATAGCAGCTAACAAACATTAGCCGAGTGCCCGGAGCAAACACGTTGCTAATGATGTATTTTTAAATTATGTCTGCGCGATCAGGTAATTCTTTTTATTCGGGGAGGGATATTAATGAGAGTTTTGGATGATTTACTGTCTTAAAATGATATATCGCGGACGCAACCGGTAATAAGCCGACATAGCAGCTAACAAACATTAGCCGAGTGCCCGGAGCAAACACGTTGCTAATGATGTATTTTTAAATTATGTCTGCCGATCAGGTAATTCTTTTTATTCGGGGAGGGATATTAATGAGAGTTTTGGATGATTTACTGTCTTAAAATGATATATCGCGGACGCAACCGGTAATAAGCCGACATAGCAGCTAACAAACATTAGCCGAGTGCCCGGAGCAAACACGTTGCTAATGATGTATTTTTAAATTATGTCTGCCGATCAGGTAATTCTTTTTATTCGGGGAGGGATATTAATGAGAGTTTTGGATGATTTACTGTCTTAAAATGATATATCTCAGACGTGACCGGTGTCAGGGACTCTTGTTAGCCAAGATAGCTTCTAAAAATATTAGCCGAGAGCCCGGAGCAAACACGTTGCTATGTATGCATTTTTAAATTATGTCTGCGCCATCAGGTAACATCTGTAATTTTTTTATTCAGGGAGGGTTTATTAATGAGAGTTTTGGAAGATTTACTGTCTCAAAATGATATCTCAGACGCGATAGGACATGCTCCGCCATTATTATTTAAATGCACGTTGGAGCGTGCCTTCCCGTTGTCACGTCAAGATGATGTTTTGCGGAAATGCGCAGATTTTTAGGGGCGTATCCCAGAGAAAAAAACTACCATAACTTGGAATAAAAATTTAATATATTTATAATTTATTATGCAAAAACGACCAGAGCTCAATGATATAAGATATATATGTTCTGACAAATATTCAAATTTACAAAATCATGTCACAATACCTTTAAAGCTGGATTTTGGATAATAGTCGACAGATTTGATGCCAAGTGGGTCCCGCTTCATCTAACAAGCTCCACACCAGTTGCTGACTGGACTGTGGACCAGAACCGAGTGACGATGAGGATGATGTCGGACTTTACTCCGTGATAAACATGACTTACAGCAGGTAAATCAACGTTCTTAATATAATGTTTGCTTGTGTTTACTTTGATCACACAACAACAGAGTTTTTTTTTCTTCTGCCAGGTGGAGAAGCTGTCGTTCCAACAGGCAGACCGGTTCTGATGGGGTCCAGATGAAAACACAGCAAGAGTCCAGTTCATTAATGTATTTACAGTTCAGTTAACGTGTTTTAATAGTGTTCAGTTTAATTATCAGTGTTTGTGTGACATACGGTTTGTGGTGCTGAATAAAAAAATAAAAAAATAAACCTGGTGTCTTCATTTTCAACATGCAGCACGTTACGCATTGTTTAAAAAACGTAACGAGTCCAGATAGATACTGTAGATCAGATAAATTTATACATCTCCCACGCCAACATAAATACTGTTTATTATTGTTAAACTGTTATATTTTGCAGCGTGACACGTGAAATGTCCGCCTGCCCTGACTGTCCGCGCGTGCGAGCTGCGCGCATGTGGTTGACACAAAAGATCAGCGGGAGAAGTTTACATTATCAACGGGGGGTCAGCGAAAAAGATCCACCCTGAGCGGTGTATCAGAAAAGCATTGGATGCAAAGAGGGGGGCCAGTGAACTCGTGTCAACGATAAGCAAAGACGCAGAGAGAAAGGAGCGGTTCCACTCAAAATACGCGCCGTGTAAACAGGGCCTAAGAGGGAGACAGTTGAACCCGGAGGCCTCCACCCCTGTTTAATGATGGACGGTTTCTTTTCACAAAGATGGCCTCCTTTACTCCTCTCTCAAACCATCGTTCCTCTCTATCAAGGATGTGAACATCTTCTTCCCTGAAAGAGTGACCGCTGGCGTGGAGATGAGTGTAGACCGCAGAGTCCTGACCTGATGATGTTGATCTTCTGTTTTTTGAATGTCCAGAGGACCAGACTTAAGGCCCCAGTATAGCTCTGTGTTGGGCCGAACACCGCTCGACGCCGTTCGAACGCCGCGGCACAAGCCTTTGAATGCGGGCGTGAACGCGCCAAGCTCAAATTTTACGACCGCGAGCGCAAGCGCGTTGTCTCACAATAAACTGCCCGGCGCCAGACTGTTTTGTATGTGACACACAAAGGTGGGCACATGACCGCTTGGGACCGCTAATGCGCTAATCCGCTTACAGCGGACCTAACGTTTTTGTCAGCATAACAGCGGTTTAACTAACTTTTATAATTCATAAGCGGATTTGTGCTATTTTTATTTAAAATGCAGTACCGCTAATAACTAATTATCTATCAGTAAAAACGAATAAACTTATTTACAGGCTCTTATGCTGGCTCCGTAGCTGCTTGTTTTACCTTTTTCCCCTCCCTCACCGTAAAGAGCAGAGAGGAGGGAGGGTTGGAGGGGGAGCAGAGGGGAGAACAGACGCGGATCTACCATGTAGGCAAATGATGCCGTTGCTTGGGGCCCCAAATCAGCAGGGGCCCCGCCCCGCCCGGCCAGTCACCTACATCACTAACATTGCTCATGCTTGTTAATGTACATTTAACATAAAAATAATTATAGTTACGATGAAAACGATCATTAAAAACGCAATACAAAAACCGGTCGATTTCTGTATCCCCCTACTAAAAATGGACTATTCCATCTTGACATCTTCCGGGTCAGAGGTGAACTCGGGTGCTAACGTTTATGGCTAGCTGGTTGCGCTCGGTCTCTTCATAAATCCGCAGAGAACCCCGCTGTTTCAAGCCAAATTAACGCGGCCGGAGGATTGTATTGTGTGTTTTGTGTCCACCACTCGACGGTGAGTCGTTTGTTTTATGTATTTGGGTTCCTTTTATGTAGAAATGCGGTGGCGACACGCCCGTGTATTTGAGATTTAAAAGTGGTCTTAGGGATTAAAAGATCATTCTCATTTTGTTAATTTCGTGGCCGAATAGAATATATGTACGTAAAGTATTAAATAAATCCTTTGATTTTTGTAATTTCATCCTTTTAGGATCATTTTAGTTACTTTTCATTAAATCTGTTGACTGCCTATAGAAATTTTGATAACAGTTTAGTCCTGTGTATAAAGTAATGCTAATTTTTGTTTTGTTTATGACCTTGTTTAGGTCAGGGGTTTTTTCACCCCCTGTTCCCACCCAGGATGGCATTGGCAAGCTACCGGATTCCCGCAGCTGTGCGGTAGGACTTAAATTGCACCAAACTATTTGTTTTTTTCTGGACATATTATGAACTACAAACTACCAGATTATTGATTGATGGACCTTTAATCATCCGGGATTCAAGAACTGATTTAAAATAGAAAAAAAAGAACTCTTGGGTGTAATCAGGGTCTGTTTTGTTGTGTGTATTTTGTCTATTGGTTATACTCAAAGAAAATGATTATTATTACAAACAATATTATTATAAATACCTTCCTAAGTCTATACAATACAAACAACTTAAAACTTGCTTCTTGTCTGATGGTGTTTTATTTTAGAATTAGCGGTTTAGAATTTAGCTTCCCCTAATTTTCATAAGACATTAGTGCTTTTGAAATTGCGGACCTAAATAAATTAATTAGTGCTTTAGAAATAGCGGAACTAATTTTTGGATTAGCGCTGCCCAGCACTGTGACACAAATGTATTAAATTCCCCTTCTTCATCCCTGATCTGGACTTTTCTTTTGTTTTTTGCCAAAAGTCAAGTGATCGCTTCCTCCTCCGCTGACTCCATGACTGAAATGATGAGGAAATGAATGAATTTGTCACGAGCGAATTAAACTCATGTCCAACGTGGCTGTGCGAGGTTCTGCAGATTTCCTGGTGTTCTGGTGTGCTGGACCAACGCTCCCCGTTTTTATTTTATTTTTTAGAACACTGCTGTGCAGCTCGTGCCTTTTTTTCCCCCACCCGACCTGTCAATCAATTCAGTAGGCATGTCAGCAAATGACCAATCAGCTACCTCAATTTGTCCCGTAGGTAAACGCTCCGCCCTGCTGTTGCTCAAATGACATCAAGTATTTGGAGCGAAAACGCTGGAGCCTCACACAGAGCTATACTGTGAACTGCCTGTGCACAGCACGCGCGCGTCGAGCGGCGTTCGGCCCAACGCAGAGCTATACTGCGGCCTTTAGCTTTTTTTTTATTTTTCTACCTGGATTATTGAGCATGCATCAGGGTATGTGGAGTTTGTTTCCTAAAACTTCTAAACAAAAACATTAACATGTATGAACGAGGAGCTCAAACTCACCACAGGCCCAGATGTCCACAGGCTTTCCATAAGGATCCTTCCTCAAGACTTCAGGGGAGAGATAACCCGGAGTACCTGCAAACCCTGCCCCGCAGACAAAAAAACCAATTTAACCAGATGTTTTAGCAAAATCGTGACAAAGGTAGCAAATTAAAAGTTTAAATGACAAGGAATCTGTTGAAATGTTGAGCAAGACCAGATTACAGTACAGTCACAAGCAAATGTCCTTTAACCATCTCATTCCTGCTGAAGAGGGAGCTGAAACAAAATGACCCAAGCATGAACTCGAACGTAGCACTGAGGCTTTCAAGCGAAAATCTCCTCTATTGCCGAGTCAGCATTTACAGCGTTCCTGGTTGTTTCTTTTGTATGCTTTTATTTTTTAATCAATCAAACAAGTGCATATTTTATCATATTAACTATTACTAAATCAAAATGTTCAGCTCATTCTGGAGATGGGTGCTATGACTTTTGATAATTGTAACCTACACTTGAATTTCTTCAAGACACTGTTTTGTCTCATTTTGCTCCATGGCAAAAAAATGTTTGCTATGGGTTTCCTAATTTAATCGTTCTTCCACAAGTTTGCTCATTTTGCCAATTTTAGCTTTTGTTCTACCAGTTTGCACATCTGTTCGGATTGTTTCAGCTTTTGCTCTAACTGTTTTAGCTTGCTCACAATTTAACAATTAACTTTCTGCTCTTTCAACAAATTTCTGCAAAGTCTTTCAGCAACGCAGCTTTTACACTGCGTGGTCTGATCTCCCCCACCCACTTAGCCGTTTTAACTTTTATAGTGCAGTAGATGTGTTTCTTTTCAAACAGCTGTATGAAAGTACAGTAGTAATTTAGACCCAGTGCCCAAACCATCCATTGCTCAACTCCATGAATAACTTGTCAGTTAGTGGTCCTACACATTCGATATGAGTTTGTCTCGGCGTGCGTTTTCTTACCAAACCAAGCCTGCTGGTCTCCCTGCACCTCGATAGCGAGGCCAAAGTCTGCCAGTTTCACTGCGGCTCCCTTCATCTTACTGGCCAACAACAGGTTCTCAGGCTGACACACATTATGAAGCAAAATGTAGGACAAGAGATCAAGACAGAGATAATTACAGGCACTCGGAAGTGAAGCAGTTTCTTAGAAATGTTCCTTTTTTATGTATTCGACACAGATTGTGCGAGGGTGGGGTGAAGGCGTAGGAAAGAGACAGAAATATAGAGAAGGTAGGGAAAGGATGGGTGGTTGACAATCTCCACACCACCTTATATGGACATGGTTTCGTAGCCATGGAAACCACTCGGGAGTCATTTCGGCAAAGCTGCAGACTGCATGCTAAATGTACTTAGCGAGAGGCAGCGTGTGTGGCAGTGTTCTAAATGGCAGTTGTTTGGGCAGCGAGACATGAAGGGACGCAGTAAAAAGCCCACTCAGGATAAAAGGACAGCAAATCAGACGGGCATTGCTCGGGGTAATAGCGTTACTCTGCACCGCAACGCACGTGCGTACGTTCAAAAGCTGCCCACGCATACATCTCAGGCACGTCTTGAGATTTTAACACCACTTAGTGCAGTTTCTGCATGAAAATTAAGCAGTTTAATAAATGTTGTTATCAGTCTACTGATCTGATTATTTTTACATTAAAATTGGTTGTGCAAAAAAATAATAAAAGGAGGTTGTAGAGAGGCTCTTCCTGCACTTTGAGCCAATCAGCAATTTAGGACAAGAAAGGCCCCTCCCATGTGGCTCCATGGGTGGCGTGACGTCACTCAGGTTGCCGTGGCAACCGCGCTACTGCAGGCAGAGTCAGACTGTTAAACAGAGCATGGAACAAATCGCCCCCTCCATGACCCACGTGACTTCCGCATTCCATTCTTACAACGGATCTCTATGGAAGTGTCGCAACTCTCACTTTATATGGCTCTGGCTTTGCCCTCACAGCAGAACTATGAGAGCATGTGTGTGCGTTTCTGCACGTATGTCAGGTTTAACTGCTCGTCTTTGTTTTTCTGCCACAGGTGAGACACAAACTCCTTCCATGTGATCATGACTCATCATCTTTACGCTCAACATGAACACATACATGCATGAGCACAAGCACATTCTGGTCAAGGGCAGACAGGATGACAGATGTGACAACAGATAAGAGGAACAGAGAGGGGGGTAAAAGAGAAAAAGGGAGGGGAATGCAGGGGAAAGAAAAAAAAAGGATAGAAGCAAAACTGCAGAGAGAGAAAAAGAAACGGAGACTGAGAGCCATCTGTGTTGCCATGGCCACGAGCAGAGGTGTGTGAGTGTGTGGTTGTCACGGCAACGGGCAGCCACTCACCTTGAGGTCTCTGTGCACAATATCATGCTGGTGGATATGATTGACACTCTCCAAGATCTGGCTAATGCAGTGACTACAGAGAGGAAGAGAAAAGAGGACAGACGGGGCGACGCGTCAGCCGCTGGCCTTCATTACAAAAACATGACAAACCTTGCACAAAATTTGTCTGTCCTGCATTTCACTGACGCCTGGGGGAATTTTGGTGCGACTACGAAAACGGTTTCTCTGCAACACTGTTAAGAAATCAAGTAGAAGGAAAGCCTTAATATCACTCATCGTGATTATAAAAATGCAACTTGAGCCGTTGCAGATGTTGCGAGAATGTCGGCAGAGATTTGAACGCTCATATGTTGCTTTTTATTTTTAAACCGCAACCAAAAGTTTTGAAGTTCATTAGCACTGGTTATGTTTAGTTTAATAGGTCATATATTTTTGACAAAACAGGAAAAAAAACTGGCATTGTTAAATAACCAACTCAAGAGATTATTTTGTGCAGTCATAGCAACAAGTACACCCCCTCTAATGCATTAAAAATGAATTTGTCACTCTTGTTATTAATGTCTTTAATGCTTCTTATTGTATTTGACACCATCTTAATCAGCTCATGATGAGTTTTGCACAATTTCCCAACAAGTCACCACAAGACCCATCATATTACTGTCCTGCATAGTGTCTCACCAGGCTTCATTTATTTAAAAAGAGAAAGGTGTTGGAGGTCAAGTTTTTATAGCCCACGTCTGTTTGAATGTGGGTTTGTGTGCACATCAGAACGTCCAAAGCATCCCATGTTTGAATGAATAGAAACCCTGTCAAGATGGTAAATGACACAAACATCCACAGGAGAAAAGATGAGCAGCTTTGTCATCTAACGGGGATAAAGTTCACTGGAATTGTTGCAACTTTCTTCAGTTTTCTCAAGCAACAAATAGATATAATAATGAGTCACTCAAACTCTGACCAAAAATGGTTTAGGGACGCCAGTGCTTATTTTTGATATTTAAAGCCTAGATAGAAAATGGGTGAATTAAAAGGATTAACTGTGACAGTCTAGACACATAGTAGTGCTTTTTTTGACAACGCCTACGGTACTTCTTAACCTCACCACTCCAAGACAACATCAAAATTAAACAATTCTTATAATTAAAATATCAACACGAAATATTTACATGCCTCTGATAATGGCAACAATATGCATCTCTGTTTCTGTCTGAGTCAGTTTCAGGTGTTTGTAATTTATCATGAATATCTGCAATTATCTATTCTATGCTGTGTTTTAACACAACAAGGTGTTGTTGCCGTTTAATTAGCTAAACGATTATATTTAGAATCATACTGAGAGGTAATTGTACTGTGGTAAATGTAATTTAGTAAATGATCAAATATGAAAAATAAATATTAAAAGGTGCTGAAATCCTGTAAATATTATTATGATTGTCTATTGTTGATTGTCCAAGGAAAATCTACAGTTGCCGTTGTCATCATTCTTTAGTTTGTAGCCAGGTCTCTCTTGTACGTAAACGAGTCCTCGAGGCTCAATGAGATTAATCTGCCTAAATAAAGGTTGAATGAATGAATCATTATACAGTATATTATTTATAAACCAACAAAGTTCAGTCAGGTCATTAGGACGGTTTCTTTTTATGTTAAGAATTTTTGTCCAAATCGTTCAAACCCAAGGCAAATTCTAATAAAGTTTTATTTATATATCAAGCAGAGCATTAAGGCCGGCCATAATGCTCTGCTTGTGAAAGTAAATCTGTTGGGCCTCACCTTCATACTCAAGACAATAATTGTGAGTGCCACAATGTCCAGATGGACACCCACAAGGCCTGTCCCGTCTGCTTGGGGATATTACACGCAAAAATGGCGCTGGATGCGCCCGACTCGTGCCCACACTGCAGCCGGATGCTGGAGGCGGTGAGGAGGCACCGGGCGGACTTTGTCGCCAAGGCCATGGGCGCCGTTGCAGCGCCAGCGGACCCGGACACCACCGAGCCCCTCACTCCCATGCCGGAGCTCGAGAACATGGCTCTGGATGACAGCACACGAGTCGCATGGGGCGACAGCCCTGACGTGCTGGCTCCCATGGTGGACTTAACAGTCGAATTCGACACTCGAGGCATGATGAACAAGGACGAGATCTTGATTTCAGCCTCTGGCGAATTTTCCGCGGAGGACGCAGACGTCGAATACGAGGAACAGGGAGAAGATCTCTCCCGCACCCCGGTACCTGTGCTCCCGGAAACTGACTTTTCCATCCCTGCTCTGTTCGACCTGTGTCACAGAGCAACGGACGCGCTGCAGATCCCATGGCCAGAACCTCCGCCTCGTCAACAGGTCACGAGGCTGGCAGGAAACTATTTTTACTCAAAGCAGCAGGCCGCCACGAGGCAAAGGATGCCCGTGTTCCCGGACTTCCTCACAGAGCTGACTCGCACCTGGGCTCAGCCCCGAGCTCCCATGCTGTTACCACTCTCGCAGTTTCTCGACGTGGACGGGATGGATGAGGTGGGAATAGCCAACGTGCCTCAAATTGAGGACACGCTGGCGTCTCACCTGGCTCCCAAGTCATCCGGGACAAAACCAACTCTCCCTAGCAAAGCCTGTCGAGCCTCGGCTTCTCTGCTCGAGAATTGCTACAGAGCTCAGGGACTCGCAGCACGCGCGATGAACGCGCCCGCGTTGATGCAGGCTTACCTAGCTGAAAAACTGCAACAACTCCAGGTAACAACGGACAAAGAAGCTGCCGCTGACTTGCTGGATGAAGCCCGCAGTGCAACAGACTTTGTGCTCCGCATGACGAGAACAGCTGCTGTTGCTCAAGACAGAGGCATGGTCGAAGTGGTCATCGCGATACGCCATCTGTGGATGACTTTAACTGACCTCCCCGAGAGACAAAAGGTGCCTTTTCTCCACCACTCGATAGAACCGGCGGGATTGTTTGGGAAAGCTCTGGATCGAATTCAGACCAAGCTGGACCAGAGGCGCAAACAGGCTGAAGCTCTCCGGGTGGGCATTCCCAGGAGAACCTCCCCCCCCAGGGAGTCTGCTGGGGGCAGACCTGCGCAGCCTCGACACCGCTCAGCAACACGTGCCCCACCGCAAAAGCGACCGGCGTACGAGGACGAGCACCGGCAGAATCAACCGCCGGGCCCACCTCGAACAGAACATGCTTGGAGCAAAAACAGGTTTTTCCCTGACCAGGCTGTCAGACACTGGGCCTCCTCGGCGAACCGGGACAACAGACAAAAGCGTGCCTGATGAACCAGGTCCACGTCTTGATTTTACAAGATCACCTGTCCACGCGGTATGGGGAATGATCTTTTCATGTCCAGACTTTATTTGTAGCACGGTACAAAAAGCTGGTAACTCTGTTGCATGCACAAATCGTGTTTTTCCTGCTGTGAGTGACATAAAGTCAAATATGTCATTACACTTAAGCACGAATAAAGCTAAAAAAACAGCCCCTCTCTATTTTATTGACTCACAAAAAAAATAAAAAATCACAATAACTTTAGCAGAACGGGTCCCTCTGACCTGCCAGCCGACATAAAGGGAGGGGACCATCCCCCCCTCCCTCACGGCTCACGGGGTGTTAGCCTAATCAATAAGCCCCAGCAGGGTGCCTCTGTTCCATCTGTAGTGGACAGGCACAGAGGCGTCTGCAAACAGGCCCCACACCCCTCACGGAGACAGGTGAGGGGGGTCACGTGCTCCAGCCCCTGCTCCGTTGTGAACCACGGGGCGGACAATACACAAACCAAGCAAACACGTGACATGTCCGCGCCCCAGGGATGCGCGCCGACAGAATCTGATGAGCCACTTTCCTGGACAACCATTCAACGGCTCCCAGTAAGGGTCGGGGGGCCAAGGCAGAAGCCCACAGGCGACCACAAGCTTCACACGTTCACAAAGGCAATTGTGATCAAACTGCTATGTGTGTAAACAAACTAGGGCTGAATCAGATTCCTCTTCCTCTTAATCGAAGGGAACTGAGCTCTCTGTCACCAACCAATTTAAAGTCTGCCAAGCACAAAAGACCATCTCCACGTTGTCACGCTGCAGCTGTCCCCTTATCATTGATGGATGACACGTAAGTTTCAAGCAGTGATCCTGCAGCACGTGACCATGCTCACTGTGCTGACTTAGCTCTGCCCTTAAACGATATCCCCCAACGGGTGAAACACAGACCCCGGGCGGTTTGTCTGGCTCCAACGCTCTGTTAAAGCCGGAGACCAGTAAACCAGACCCATCCAGGAAACGGACTGGGGTCAGGAGATCTGCTCGCTTACAAAACTCGCAGCTCCTCAGTCCCATGACCCCAAACAAAAAGAGGAAAAACAGACATTTTGTTCCACTTTTGTCTAGTAATGACAACAGATTACCTCTGCCCTCGAACACTCTTGATCAGAGTAGTGTGGCGGCACATATGCAAAAAGGCCCGCTCCTTAACATGGTTGACCCTCAGGGGATCACAGAATCCAAGGCCCTTGGAGAAGAACTGGTTCCACCAACTGCTCCTCTTCAGGGACACACTACGGCACCAGAAGGAGCAGTCTCGCCGCTTAGGCTGGGAGCTGTAAAAATTTCAGCGTGGTGGCAGAAAGGAACAAGCTGGTGGCATCAGGCCTGCCAGAAAATGTGGTAAAAACCATTCAAAATGCCCGAGCTGTATCAACACAGTCTCTTTACGCACAGAAATTGCATATTTTTGAAGCTTGGTGCACAGAAAGAAATATTATTTCTTATTCATGTGACCTGGCTCAGCTCCTGACTTTTCTTCAGGACTTACTGGAAAAAGGTTGTTCTTTCTCAACAATTAAGGTGTTCCTATCAGTAATTTCAGCCTGTCACGAAGGCTGAGGAAACAGGACGCCTGGCATGCATCCAATCATAATAAGATTTAGGAAGGATGTGCTAAGATTGAGACCCCCCAGCAGGGTCCTGACCCCTGGTTGGGATCTTAGTCTGGTTTTGGGAGCTCTCTATTATCCCCCATTCGAGCCACTGAGCGAGATTAAGGTAGACTTATTATCTTATAAAACTGCTCTACTCCTGGCCCTTTGCTCTGCGAAACGCGTGGGTGATCTCCACGCCTTGTCTGTTCATCCAATGTGTACCAGATTCGCCTCTGACAGGTCAAAGGTCACCTTAAGGCCTAATCCCACATATATCCCCAAGGTCTTGACTTTAAACCCTAGAAGTCTGGACTTTGATCTCTCCTCTTTTCCACCTGCTCCTGTCCTCACTCAGGAACAGGAAAGGCTGAAGGCTCTTTGCCCCATGAGAGCTTTAAGCACTTACATGCAGAGAACAGCCGAATGGAGAAAAACAAATCAACTGTTTGTGTGCTTTGCAGCACCTGCTACCGGAAAGGCCCTCTCAAAGCAGCGCCTCTCACACTGGGTGACTGAGGCCATAAAAAGGGCGTACAGTAGCAAAGGTCAACAGGTGCCCTCTGGAGTGCACGCTCACTCTACTCGAGGCTTGGCCACTTCGTGGTCACTGTTCAAGGGTGTACCAGTTGCAGACATTTGTGCTACGGCGAACTGGAGCTCAATAAACACTTTTGCAAAGCATTACAGTTTGGATGTTACTGCGTGTGATGTCACTCAGGCTGTCCTTTCTAACACACAGTAGAAAGTAGCCTTGGGATGCCTGCTGATCAAGGGCAGACGTTCACACTAGCATGCATTTTACTGAGCATTTCAAGGGCGTGAATGAATTACCTAATGTCACGGTTTTACTCAGAGAGCATGAAAACCCAGTGGCGCAGACGGAAACGCAGGAGGCAAGCGGTTGTAAAAGTAAATACTTCTAATAACACAAATAAACAAGGCTGTCGTGGCAGCAATACTCACAGGAGCTATGGCGAGAGACATAAGGGATTTACCAGACTATACCAGACTATACCAGACTATACCAGACTTTACCAGACTATGCACCGACAATGAAATGAGACACAGACAGGGCTTATATACACACAGCTATGACGAGACATGATCACAGACACCTGGGGACAATCAACGGAGACACTCAACTAGAGACACAGAGCAGGGCTGGAAAACTAAACCTAAAACATGAAAGTAACTAGGATGACAGAACTGGAGGTTAAACTAAGAGTGAATAAACATGAGACTAAACTGGAAGGGAAACTAATAAACTAACTGACTACAGGATGACAGAACTGGAGGTAAACTAAGAGTGAATAAACATGAGACTAAACTGGAAGGGAAACTAATAAACTAACTGACTAGGAACTGACTAACAGAGGGGGACGAAGGGAGCCAATCCTTACACAATCCCATAGCATATGTTGAGACATGACTGAAAGGGAACTGAAAGTTATGCACCATAACTCATGTTCCCTGAAGGAAGGGAACGAGGGGCAACATATCTGGCCCTTTCAATGCTGAAAGCTCAGTGAAGTGCATTTTGGAGAAAGATGGATGGGCGTCAGCGGCTTAAATACCCAGGGGGCGGGGCCTCTGGCGCAACACTGACGCCCTTGCCGTAAAGACGTGAATGTCTTCCTTCAGATAATCGCGCGGGGGCGAAATTCCCATAGCATATGTTGCACCTCGTTCCCTTCCTTCAGGGAACATGAGTTATGTTGCATAACTTTCAGTTATTATGAGCTCTATACATTACTAATAAAATATTATAGTCCACCAAATCCTAAAACTTCAGTAATTTGAGTTGGTGAAATAATATAGTTGATGGATTACGGTAAGGCTTTCTTGTAATAATTCTCACAGCTCTTTTTTGTAAAATAAAAATAGGCTTTGTTATAGTTTTTCACGATTTTCCCCAAACTTCAACACAATAAATTAACATGAAAACATGGAACAAAGAGTGTATTATACAGCAGATATAGAGCTTTATCATTGAACAAGTCATTTACTTTATACAGTACTGCAGTAGATCTAGATATCTTAATTTTAACAGAATTTATGTGCTGTTTCCATGACAGTTTGTCATCAATAACCACACATCCAGATGTTTTATATGGGTACATCGATTAGATAATAAATGTGTTTGTCTCAAGAGACCATCTGGATGTGGACAGTTTTTATGAAACTGCATTTTATTAACAACCATGACAGGAAAGAAGCAAAGTAAAATATTGTTTAAAGCTCCACAGTAAACAGTGCAGAAATGGAAGATGAGAGGTGCAGCATGGCAAGCAGTTCAGTCATATACAGTATTCCATTCTTTGACATGCTCTTTGACAAGCCATTTGCATATATATGTATTGTACCTGATAATAATGATTGTTTTCCCAAACTAGCACTCAACTAGTTGAGAAGGAATGTTTCACATTTTATTTTATATTTTCATGTTTGGAGTTCATCATTCTGTTTTTATTTTAATTTTACATCGCCACAGCCAAGTTTACTGAAACAGTTATACTGTATCTTGGTTTTGGTTGTATTTCTGCTATATTCTTGACTCAAAAAGAGATTAAACTAATTCAGTGTTATTTCATTTTGATATATGGCCTGTTTACACGGTTTAATTTAATAGTAAAAAGTATGTGTTTAGAGGTACACACATTGCTAAATTCAGCTGAATCTCTGGCTGATGGTTTGTTTTTCTGTCTGCTTGTGTACTGAACCATGACTCAGGTGTACTCTTACAATGATAATAAAAACTAATGTTTTTGAATAATTAGAAACTTTAAAAAAAATCTCAAGTTACATTAAAGGGAAAATGCTGCCAAACCTTAATTAATTTGTTTTTTTAGTGAATTGGAGAAAATGCTAAGTGATGTATTCGACTTTAAAAAAATGTCCTTGCTCCCTAAATAACAATTGTTATACTAAAAAAAAAAGATGAAAGAACATAAAAGTATAGTCAAAATGTCCACATAATTATTAGTCTGTTTTTAATCATGAAGACATCATAACTTTCAGGATTCATTCAGTTTTTATATGGTTGAGTCTGATTTGTGTGGACTGAGTTGATCAAACATTTTTAATTAAGTTTAATTAGGTTAGATTCGTTTAAATTTGTTTTACACCAGTGAAATAAGCTAGTGTTGAACAGTAAAAAAGTTAAGTTGATATGATTAAACGCATCCAGAGTCATCTTGCTTCAATAAAACAATCCATGCAAAATTGTTTTAGTTATCTCAGTGGAACCTAAAACTAACAACATTAAACATGAGCAAATGTAAAAATGCCTACCCAACTGTGAGGCAGGTCGAAACAACAAAACCCCTCAAGTTTGACAAAATATAAAATTTAATAGTTGAGTTTTTATTTATCACATTTATTTTTAAGTATTAGATTGAAATAAAACAAAAATAATCAATCATTTTAAATTATGTCCATCTTGGTTTATTTTTTTGTTTGAGCTCTACTTTTTTCCCAACGACTACCTTTGTATGAGGAGCTGTTGTTAAAATATTTATAAGCCATTTGTGTGCAACTCTAAATTGCGTAAATAAAAAAAGACAAATGCAACAATGCATACTTTCAGACATTTTTAGATTCTGATATTGTCTTTTTGCTGCCCTGAACATTAATAAATGACCTCTCGTGCACACGAAGGCACATTTAGTTGTCAAACGATGATCAAGAAGTGACCACAAATAAACATATTGTCTTCGTGAAGATGAGTGAAAGAGGAGGGGCGGCAGATCAACAGCTGGTAGAGGAAGACAGGAGGGGAGGAAGACGGGTCATCACAGGACCGTCACAGAGATTGAACCTGAAATGAAAAATTGAACGTGAGACGGATGGAAGGATACTGATAAGCACGGAGAGACATTGAAGAAGAGCAGGGCGGAATGAGTGACAGAGGAGGGAGGGATGCAGGGTGTCTGGGTGGGACATAAGTGAGAAGGATGTTTTACTGATAGACTGTCAGGTCTGACAGAGTCAGTGGAGAGAGTGGATCACATCACCGAGCTCTGACACAAACACCACCTTCACGTAAACACAACAAAAGAGACCATTACACATTATCTCCCCCTTAATCTGAGTTTATTCAAAATATCATCACTTTTAATTCTAAGGGTTGAGAGGATGATCAGTTTGAACAAATAGGCTGTGGTACTGTATTAAAGAAAAAAAAGTGTTGTGATCAAAAACCAGATATTGAACTTCCACTACTGCTGCCGCTGAAATATCACATTATAACATTTCACTATAATATTCTATTCATACTAAAACATGTTTGTACAGATTTTAATTTTACTGCAGATCTAAACAGTCATGTGCAGCATTGCAGTAATAAAAAGAAGAATGTACAACATGATCTAAATAATCAGTTTTAATCAAAACACTATGATTACTACAGCTGCTGAAGTATTTACTTTATAATACAATATTATTGTTGAA
>JBBPBX010021493.1:22227-42321 GCA_038048925.1 Garcialebias charrua
CATACATACAGGTAATCCTCGACTTACGACGCCCCCGACTTACAACGTTTCGGACTTACGTCACGCATCTCATTAAAAAAATTACAGTACTGTACAGTTACCAAGCACTTAGCCTATCCTAACACAGTTAAGGAGTGAGTTGAATTGTCTCCCTCCTCCCTAGCAGGCTCCATTCACATAAAGTCTTCCTTTCTGGGTCGCGGGGGTCACTGGTGCCCATGTCCCTCAATCCACGTCCATCACAGGTCAGTTTATCACACGTACATCACAATCAGCCCAGTTTATGGAACCATCTTGTCTGAGGTTCCAAGTACTGTACAGTAACTTGCTCCATTTGTTTGGAATCGTGGACTATTTTGATTCAAGCAGACAGCAGCTGTTTATTGGCCAGCAGAAATATGTCATTGCCCAGCAAAACTGAAAACCACTGAATCCCCATTTCCTCTTTTCTTCATGTTAAGTGTGGTATTTTTTGTTAGTTTCTGGTATGGAAGCTCCAAAGACAGTGCCATGGACCAATGATGACTTACCAGTACAGACCTTCCTAACTTTATTAGCTGATGTTAGGATTTAGTGTGAGCTGGACAGTACCATTCATTCAACCTTTATTTATACAGGTTAGTCTCAATACCACAAGAAATGAGTGGATTTACAGAGAGCTATAGAAGATAATGGTGCAGCATGGCTACACCTGGACTTATAAACAGTGCTGAGATAAGCTAAAGAAGTAGAAGTCAAATTACAGGGTGATTTAGGAATGGCTCAAACTCAATACGACCCGTCCACTTTGCATTGACGATCCCACCCACAGAATGGGGAAACAAGTCACAGTGGCAAATCACCTCCACCTGAAAAGAACTGATAAAACGAGAGCCGAGTGGAGTCGCACTTATCGGTGGCGAAGTGGTTAAAGTGTGACTGAATATAATGTATCAGTATTTTAACACTTGTTACAGCCTCTTTCTGTTTGTACGCACACACACATTCAAATGTGAAGTTGTTTCACGAGCTGCACAAACTAACAGTTTCTGTTTCATTTGTACGTCTCTGCTGACTTTTGATCAGGAATTGATCCTTTGTTTTTGTTTTTTTGCTCATTCATTAGCCAACAAAATCTTTCTGTGTCTGTTTTCACTTTTTGTTTGCACACTCTCAGGAGTCTCAGCTCCGAATCATCTGCGTGCTCCCTTTGTCTTTTATGTTCCTCTTTGAAACTGTGTAAAAATAGACGACTCAAAGTCGAGTAAGCCTGATCATCACTGTTCCTCGGCGTGGAAGATTGTTTTTGATCCCTTCATTGTTTCACTCCATTGATTCAGTTTTTCCTGAACGGGTAATTGAGCACTTATTGTTTAGGTTAGAAATGCCCCTCCATCTGCATACTTTAATTTCAGGCTTTTGTGACCAAGTATGTATGAATGCATTTAATTAATCCTCCAGTCTATATAACCTTCCATTAATAGAAATGTAAGAGCTCAATGTCATCATCTGTCTGACAGGAAGGCCCAGACACACTTAAAAGGCTTGATGCTACTGCCTGTCTGCCTGTTGATGTGTCTCACCACGCATGGATGCACTTTTGTTTCTCTCTCTCTCATGTGTATGTGTGCATGTTTCTTGTTTCTGATTCCTTTTAGGACCATTTCTGGTATACCGGTACACAAAAACCTAATCAGCACCAGTAGTCCTTTTGGGGACCAAAGCCTGGTCCTAATAGGGTGGAATGACATTTTTGGATTAGGTGTTAGGTTTAGGACTAAGGTGTGATTTGAGTTTAGGGTCAGGGTTAGGCCACAGAAGTGGAGATGAATTGGTCAGAAAAAATGTGTGTGTGTGTGTGTGTGTGTTTATCTATCTTGCCATGCAGGCTAAACTCAGCATAAACCTGCTGGCGCTCCAACTATTAGAGGCTGATCGTCATGACTAGTTGGTTCTAACTGGAGCTTTTTTTGCACTAAAAAAGAAAAACAGTTTTATAATTTCTCATTTTATTTTATGTATCAGTACATAATATTAAAGTCTAAAATGTGGAAGTTTGGATTTTCTGAAGTGGTGTTCTGTGGAGTTGCAATGGAAATGTTGGTTCCAACAATTGGAAGTCAAGGTAACAGCCAGTCAGTGCCATGTGGGTATTTTTTTTCTTTCTTTTAGTCAAAGTCAAAGTCAAAGTCAACTTTATTGTCAGAACTGCAATATGTACAGGACATACACAGGATTGAAATTGCATTTCTCTCTCAGTCCCTCGGTGCAACAGTAACCATTTAAACACTAAACAATTAATAAACAAGCATAAAATGAAATAATAAAAGTTTAGTACTGTCCTGAGTTTTTTTGCATAGTAGTTTTCCATAGTAGTTAAAAGAAAAAGTATAAAAGTATTTAAAAAAAGTATAAAAGTTTTAGAGATGCATGGCTCAGTTCCTAGAGCTGCTGCCTCAGTAAAAAGGTTGCAGGATTGAATCCTGGTCAGGGACCTTTCTGGGTGGAGTTTGCATGTTCTCTCAATGCATGTTGGGAATTTCTCTGGGTACTCTGGTGTGAGTGTGAGAGTGAATGGTTGTTTGTCTCATTTGTCTTTATATGTGTCCCTGTGATGGACTGGAGACCTGTCCAGGGTGTATCCTGCCTCTCACACAGTGACTGATGTATTTGGGCAGTGATCCCCACAAACTGAAAAGGAAGAAGTGGGTAAAAGATGATGGATGAATGGATGGATGGATGGATGGATGGATGGATGGATGACTGATTAATTGATTGATTGATTGATTGATTGATCGATTGATTGATTGATTGATTGATTGATTGATTGATTGATTGATTGATTGATTGATTGATTGATTGATTGATTTTTGAATTTGCCTCCTTTTGACTAACAAGTAGCTCGTTTCCCCTGAGAGAACATCTGTCGGATGTTTTAAATGAAAACGCTTTGAGCATTTTTTGTTTGTTTTTTTACTCAAAAGAACTCAAAAGAACACCACTTCACAAACAAATACATTTGTATGTTAATTTAGATTGGACAAATAAAAATTAAACAACTACACGTCATAGTTCCCAGTCAGCATGTTATTTGTTACGCTAAAGTTTGACACGGTAAATCTGCGTTCACATATTCACCTGAAATTTAGGACAACTGTGGGAAAACGTATATAATCAAAGGACACTAAATAGAATCAGTATCAGAATCAGAATATCTTTACTGACATTGCACCAAGGTACAACGGGAATATGTACGCACAGTCGTCCGAAAGATGGACTAAGTGTACAAAGCTGCAGCTGATTATCAGCGCGGCCATCTTATTCCTTATCAGAATAATAATCTTAGATTTGAAAAAGGGAGAAGAACCATGAGGGTAGATACTATAGTGGTATTACAATAAAAAGGAACAAGGGTAGATAGTGGTATTACAATAAATAGGAACAACAAAGTAAATAAATAAATAAATAAATAGCAAAGAAAGAACAAGTTAAAATTCTTCCACAACAATAAAAAGCTTGAACAAAAGATATTTACAATTGTTGCAGCTTACGGTAATAAGAAGGTTCAACAAATCACTGAGTCATGATGTTTTTGCCATACTCCTGTTTTTATATAATTTTACAGTATAACATGTCAGCAGTGACCTCATAAGAAAAAACATGTTATTTATTTCATATTTTATTTCACAAATTTCATGATAAAATATTTATATTTTTATAGTTTGAAGTGTGAAAACTTTGGGATTTGAAAACATTTTTTACAATATGAAAATTACTATGATATTGTGGAAAAAATACATTGTTTTATTCTGCTTCACAGCAGTTTTCACTAGTTTTCAGAAACAATATAGATCATTAGAAGACTAATCAACCAGTTTTGATTAATTATTAGATGAAAACAATCAATGACTGAACTCTTTACGGCTGTTCTGTTTGTTGGCCTCGCAGTTGTTTGCTTTCTTTCTGATAAATATTCTTAGAATAACTTACATTAAGTAGCTGTAAACACATTATCTGCACTTCTGACCATAATTCAAGCACCATATTTCTCCCCTGAGTACAACCTTAGCCCCCAACATATGACTACTCATGCAGTACAGGACCGAATGTGATTTAGCAGCGCACCCTTTTTTCTCACTCCCTGCTTTCAGCTTCTAATTTTGGGTCATTTTGGAATAAAATGTGACCATATTTTTCCACCTTAAAATAACCATAAAACACTGCTTGTCCCAGTAATAGCAGATGATTTGTGGTAATGCAGAATGGTAATAAGTGGCTCTAATTGGCCATTAGAGAAAAAGAGAAAAGATGTTTGGTAAAATAGGGGATGTTTTTAGCACAAAGCAACAAACCCCTGAAGTCCACCCCTTTTCTTTTTACCCTCTTTTTTTTTGTTGCTACAATAGCTTTATAGTTAGGGCTTCTTGAGTTGTCATGGCGACTAATGTTGAAAGCCAGCTGTGGTTTTGTCTTGAAAGCCCATTAGGCTGGAGCTTAGTTTGCACTCCTCTCTATTTTGCTTTTCTTTATGGCTTTGCCTCCTTTGGAGCAACAATGGTAAAAAAAAAAAAAATCACTGTGTTTAACTTTACTCTATAATTTAGTTTGCGGGTCAAACAGGGGTTGCAGTTTCCCCTGAGCTTTTGTTTTAAGCTATTCAAAAGGCTTGATAGGAAATTTTAGTCTAATAAATTGTCCGACTTGGCCACACACAGTTGGGCACGGCGCTAACAAGACGCTCGCTGAGTTCCAAATAGTCTGGTAGCTGTTATCTTTCACTTCACAAACCCCACCCATGTTGAAGTTCAAGTGGGTTAAAACAAGTGCAAGTAGATAAAGAATCATTTGCAACGTCTACATGACCCAGGTCTGCTTGATAGATGGCACTGGGTCTCAGTGTCCCTCTGCCAGGCAAGCGCTGTTTCTTACCCTAGATGCCTTATTACACAGCTCAGGAGAGAGACGTGAGCAATGTTGTTGTTGTGGGGAACTGCTTATCTCTGTTTTTGGAGCACTTTTCCCTGAAGTCTCAATATTCCAGCCTCCTGACGCAAACACATCAGTCAGCGGGACACAACCGGTAGTTAAACATGTCTCGACCTGGAAGAAGAAGGATTGTTGTGCAGAAGATTGATTCAATTTCACAGCGCACTGCTGACCTATCAAGCTAGACATGTGTTTGTGTTGGATTTTTTTTAAATGTATTTATTTTACACAGACAGGTTCAGTGTACTGTATGTTTGGGGCTTTGAATGCAAGGATCGATAGCTGGGTCGGAGGGTAATGTGCGGCTGAGTGCTGAGTCTATACACAACCATCAGAAAGGATCACTATCAATCATGGAAGAGCTTAGGGAAACTACATGCTCAGTCTCTTTGTGTGTCTCTCTCTACCTCTGATGGCCTGAGTGTCTGATGGGAATCAAGGTTGCCCATGTAAAAGCTTTGGGAACAGAAACTAAAACTGAGAAGCAGCGGGATTAGCAGCCCAGGAAGGATTGATGGGAGAAAAGTGTAGGAATAAGAAACGAAGATGGCTTTATAGTCATGAATGCTTTGTGGACAACACAGGGGTTTAGGCTGCGATGGATAGACAACAAATTCAAGTTTAGGACAGAAGTCTGTAGGGTTACAAACTAAACCAAAGTCATCAAGTCCATCTATTTTCTTTACTTGCTTCTTCTTTCTGGGTCCCAGCGAGCTGGTGCCGATTTCCAGCGATCACTGTGCGAGAGGCGGGGGTACATCCTGGACAGGTCCATCTCAGGGACACATAGAGACAAAAAATAAGAATTCACACACAAGTCTCTGTCTAAATTGGGCAGCTGTGGCTGAGTGGTTATAGCAGTTGTCCTACAATGCAAGAGTTGAAGGTTCAATTCCACCATGCTGAAGTGTCCCTGTGAATCCGTCTTTGCCTCCCATGTGTGTCTCATTGGTGTATGAATGTGACAAAGCATTCATTATTCTTTGTTCAGACATAGTAGAGTGCGGTATGACTGGGTAAATGAGGGCACATGTTTGTGTAAATGATTGTGTTGTAAAGCGTTTTGAGTATAAGATGGAAAAATACAATACAAGTGCAGTCCATTTACCACTTAATTGGAACAGTGGGGTTAATTTCTAAGTGGGGTTTTGTAGAAAGTTTATCCACAATTATTTAGTAAGTCAGAGTCACAGAGATTTATTTGTCATTCGCATCTCATGTGGTACATGTGGTGGAACGAGATAATGTACACAGGGTCCCAGTTACATCCATGTAAAAGAAAAACAGTAATAAGATCTAAGATATGAACTAATAAAAGCATTAACTAAAAATACACTAAGCATTAGCATAAAAACAACAGCAGCATGAAACAGATCAGCAGCAACATGATGTGATTTTTCACAGTGATTATTCTGGTTAGATATTCATGAGTCTAACAGCCTCAGGGTAGAAGCTGTTCCTCAGTCTAGTGGTTCTACACTTAATGCTCCTTAACCTCCTTCCTGAGGGGAGTGGGGCAAAAAGTGTGTGTGCTGGATGAGTGGGGTCCTTCATGATGCAGGTGGTCCTCTTCCTGCATGTAAGTGGTGTGAGTGGTGGCACAGAGGTTAGAGAAGGTGGGCCTGTGATCAGAAGATCGCTGGGTCAACTCCCGGTACTGACAACAACAAAATGTGGGTGGGATAGGTGAAGCACCCACACCTGCCTCCACCCTCATTTGCCCCACTCTGGGCCCTTGAGCAAGGCCCTTAACCCCCACCATCTGCTCCCCCGGGCATCCTAGCTAGCAGCGCTCTGCTCCACACAGAGGGCTGTGGTAGCTCAGTGGTCTGTGGTTGCGTCAGGAAGGGCATCCGGTGTAAAAATGATTGCCAAGTCTTGGTGCAACTTAGTTCGCTGCATGGCGACCCCTGACAAAGGGAGCAGCTGAAAGAAAAAGAAAAAATTGTACCGGTATGCAACTATCCCAAAAGTGCTACAACCAACTGCTGGTAATGTTCTGACCACTGAATGTAATGTAGCTTTATTGCAAAAGTAAAAAAGATGCACATTTTTGAGAATTAAATTGTTTTAAGATAACCGACATTCACTTGAATCCCGGCCCTGCTCCGATTAGCATCAGCTCATCTATCTGACCAGAATTAAACTCTTTTTCTCCAGACTGTGGGTGTAAAAAGACTTATCTACATCAAGTAAGATAATTACTCACAACCCATTTCAATAGATCTTAACTATCTCTTAGTGTTTTTTTCTCATTTATTAATTCATGCGCTCACAGTTCTGATCGACTTTACTTTTTTCCTTTGTCTTGTCCCACGTGTGTTTCGGCCCTCTGTTTTATCCATTTGGGTTTCCTAACATCCATCATATGTCATCGCAAGCGCTTGGACAAAACCCACAAAAACAGCTTGTGTGATTGATCGCAGAAACACATGTGTGCAGGAGAACATGCTTATTATAATGGTTTCTGAAAGTGTTTTTGTCAAACGCTGCTCCATATGAGGTCCAGACAGCTTGATTAAAAAAAAAGGCTGCTACAAGCTGCCAAAAGGATTTGGAATGTCTGTTGCAGCTTACTATTGATACCACTGTCCAGGATAATGAATGGAGGTCAAAGAGGGGTACTGGAAATAGAGGTAAATAATAAATCTGATGATGTCTCATGCTATGAGGTTTGGACCCAGGAATTCAGACCAACACAAAGAGCTCCAAAAATGACTAGGACGTTATTTTACCGCAAACAAAAGCTGATGTGACAGCAGAAAAAAAACGTACACAACCAAAAATTATTCCAAGGAGGAGGAACAAGTCACAAGAAGGGACAAACAAAACTGGACATGGTGTGAGACTGATAGTAGAGCAACTAAATGGACTTGGCTATTGAGAGAAGTGGCTGCAGCTGTGACAGGTGAGGCGGAGAGCAGGTGGAGATGGGTGTGGCAGCCTGACTAAGGAACAGAAAGTGACTGATGGTACAGGGGAAATAGAGAAACAGAGTGATGCACAGAATATGCAGACATAATTACCAAAAGGGTAAAATAAAACTAACAATAAAATTCAATTCAGTTTATTTCAATAGCGCCAAGTCACAACAGAAGTCATCTCAGAGCACTGAACAGAAACATTTATATATAAAAAGTATGTTAATAACCCAACAATTTTCAGTCAGGTCATAGAAACTGTCCAGATGACCTGACTGAAAATTGTTGGATTGTATACCTGGATTATTGAGAATGGACTTTATTTGTAAGTTACTAACATTATTTATCTGAGGAGCAGACTGCTTTGAATTTAACTCCATCGCAGAACTCTCATCTTGAGTAAGCATGAAGGCGACAGTGGAAAGGAAAAACTCCCTCATGAGGAAGAAACCTTTAGCAGAACCAGGCTCAGGACAAAATATCATCTGCTTCGACTGGCTGAGTTTGGTAGGAACAGATACACAATGGCAGGTCAAGAATCACATGTTAAGATAGGAATAGTATCAAATGAAAACGATTTAATTTTAACAATTCATTTATGTAAATGAGGTCATTTTGTCCTCCAGTAGTCTAAACCTATAGCAGTATAACAAGCCAACTCTAACTATCTAACACACTTCACCACTTGCTTCTGCCGAGGACAGACGTACCCCTCCCACGCCGCTTTGCTGCTCTGTCTGTCTGTGAAACTGCTTCTGAGCCTCTCTTGCATTAGCCTGGTTAAAACCAGACCCTTGTCCTTCACTTCGCTTCGGACTAGGGTCTGGGACTTCTCCCACAGAGAAGGATTTCTCGGTAGATTTTTGACCGGACCAATCAGAGAACAGAAGGGGCGGAGTTTTTGGCCCCTAACCCACGCCCCCACCTGTCCCAGCGCGCAGCCAGCGCGCAGCCAGCGCGCAGCCAGCGCGCAGCCAGCGCGCAGCCAGCGCGCAGCCGCATGTTCTCATTCAAAGCGATGTAAAGCGATGCAGGACTGTTTTATATGTGACACAAATGTATTAAATTCCCCTTCTTAATCCCTTATCTGGAATTTTCTTTTGCTTTTTTTGCCAAAAGTCAAGTGATCGCTCCCTCCTCCCTCCTCCTCTCCCTCCGCTGATGAGGAAATGCCTCAGGTTGTCACGAGAGAATTAAACTCGGGTTCAACGTGGCTGCCCGAGTCCCATCAGATTTTCTGGTCTTCTAGTGTGCTGGACCAGCGATCCATGGTTTTATTTTATTTTTTTATAACGTTTTATTAACATATAAACATAGAATATGCATCGGCAGCGAGAGAAAATGCAGCAGGAGGCGGAGCAGATGCTTTGAATGAGAACATGCAGTTGCTCGCTGGCTGCGCGCTGGGACAGGCGGGGACGTGGGTTAGGGGCCAAAAACTCAGTCCCTTCTGTTCTCTGATTGGTCCGGTCAAAAATCTACCGGAGAAATCCTTCTCTATGGGAGAAGTCCCAGACCCTATAGTCCGAAGCGAAGTGAAGGACAAGGGTCTTTAACCAGGCTACTCTTGCATATCTTCCGAACAAAAAACTATGGACTTATTTGGCCAGTTGGTCCCTCTACACAATTTGATAACATTTCTTCAAAGAGGAGACAGGCTTTAGGCGAGCCGATTTGCCATGTTGGCACGCACGCAGCTGGATATCTCATCGACTTGAAGAATTGATGAGGTGTCTCTGCTGTCATCTGTGGATCTAAAGGACGCATATTTAATTGGATTTATGATAACTGGTTCCTGCTTTTTGGATTCAGCTGGTTGCTGGTTTTATCTACAATTTAAAGGAGAAATGAAAAGTGTTTTTAAGCTAATAGTAGTCTAATGAAAAGCATAAAATAAGCTTGTTGAGAAATTTTCACAAGTCAAAAATGTCATCCTAACTCAAATTTAGACTTTGCAAAGTGAAGAAATTCTCATCTGGTGTTTTTGACCCCCCTCCCCCTGCCTGCTCTCCGTCCCCTGAATATGACATAGGCAGTGCAACTGGAGTTCATCCTCATACAGTAATATTAGTGTGTGTATCTAGTTGTGGACAAAAAGGTTTCAGTGTGTATCCTCATACAGTAATATTAGTGTGTGTATCTAGTTGTGGACAAAAAGGTTTCAGTGTGTATCCTCATACAGTAATATTAGTGTGTGTATCTAGTTGTGGACAAAAAGGTTTCAGTGTGTAGCAATTAGGGATGCAGCAAAAAAAATCTATTTTTTAAAGAATCAAGATTCTTAGTCCTGGCGATTCAGAATCGATTCTAAAAGCCCCAAAATCGATTTTAAAACTTTTTTTAAATTTTATATTGTATTTTTACCGCTCCTGTGCATTCGGCCGCTGTAGAATTTTGGCCGTGTAGGGCCACCGTAGTTAGTTAGCCAGGCAGCTCCCAATAGAGCCTGCTAGCAAGGAGGGAGACAGCATGTTTCAACTTGCTCCTTCATCTTTAAAAATCATTTTAGATCCTACTATGTTCTGGGGAAGACAGTAACTGTTTCAGGACATTTTCAACACCCCCACTTCCACGTTAGCATACGGCGCTAGCATGCTAACGTTAGCATACGGCGCTAGCATGCTAACGTTAGCATGCGGCGGCTAACGCACGGCTATTCGTATTTCCAGGATAGAAATGCCCATTAATGCACTAAATCACCAAACTGTTTTTGACTAACTAAAGTGATATCCTTCAGATTCAAAAAAGTCTTCTGCTTCCATTTTAAATGACAGACAGGAGGACAGTAATGATGGGTTTATAGCTTCAGTGTTATTGTAAGATAGCAAAGGAGGTCTTAATTGTGTCATAAAAGTGCGTCCAGAAAATTACTACAGAAATCACTGCACTTCGGCATGTAGCAGGAAAAATGTAAAAAACTATTTCTTTAAGCTACTGACTTGAAAAAAGCATACTAAGTATGTTTATGTGTGTTGTTTACTATATGAAATTCTTGTTATATCGATTTTTTCATATTTGATTACATTTCTCCTTTAAGGAAGTCGTCTGCAGCAAATTGAGACCCGATCACGCTGCTTGCCTTTGTGATGGCTTGGTTCTTGCCTGTGTACCCGGACTCAGTTGCCTTGGGCAGAATGGACCAGATCTCGGGGATTTTTACACTGGTACGTTCCATCGGTGTGTGGCCACATAATTTGGACATTTTCAGAATCCGTTTTGGGACCAACACAGACTCAAGGCAGATGTATTATGTTTTGCCTGTACCCAAAACAATTGTGTGTTTATCTGAATCTGGCTCCTCCGGCTGGCCTTCAAGGCCACCTTATCTGAAAACGCCTGGAGGACATGTAATCTGACGCTCATCCCCCACCCATCGGGGAACTTCACCGTCAACCAGAGTGAACCAGCTGAATAAACATTCTGTCATCATTTCAGGACTCTTGGATTCTCATTAGCGTTGACCTTGGCCATTCCCCGACATCCTCGAGAATGTTTACGGATCTCATCGGAGGGAGCTGGTTGATTATTCCATCTTTATCAGAACTCTTACAGTGACCTCGAGAGCTTCTATGAACATTGCTCATCGTTCTCGGTGTCTCCCCCCCTCTGCAGAATGTCTACGTCACTATGTGCTTATTTGTGCGAGGTGTTTTTTAATATTAGATTTTTTTTTTCTCAGGCATGAAGAAAGATTTTAATAGGAATTTTTTCGCCTCCATTGTCTAATTTCATTACTTTTTGTCTGTCTAAGCAGATCTCACTTGTAAACGAGTCTTCGAGGCTCAATGTGACTCATCTGTCTAAATAAAGGTTGAATAAATAAAAAAAGGATTTATCAAAAAAAATGAAAGTTTCAAGCCCAGACTTAAAACTGGACAATGTGTCAGCCTCACAGACAGAAACTGGAAGTTGGTTCCACAAGAGAGGAGCCTGATAACTGGAAGATCTTCCTCCCATTCTGATTTTGGAAACTTTAGGAACCTCAAGTATGTCGTGATCTGCCGTACAGAGTGTTGAACCCAATTGCAGGAGGATGACAGGAGGCTTGATGAAAAAATCTAACTATTTATTTTACAAAAACAAAACAAAACAAAGGCTGATGGGGCAGCTTCCTTACTAATAAACAGGACACAGGATGGAGGGCAGAACACACACCATAAGGATAATGACAGACACCTGTGGTGGTTAACAAGACGCAAGTGAGACAGGGGCTGAACACAGGGAGGAAAAAACACTGAGAGCTGGAAACAAGAGGAAACATACAGAGACAGGACCAAAATCCCACAAAGTAAGCCTGCAGTCTGAGAGCAAAGTGTTCTGATAGGAAAATATGGGACAGTAAGATCTGTAATATAAGATGGAGCTAGGTTGTTGAGAGCTTTGTAGGTTAGAAGTGAGATTTTGAATTCTATTCTGAACTTGACAGGGAGCCAATGGAGAGAAACTAAAACTGGAGAGATATGATCTCTCCTAACTCCAGATAAGACTCTGGCAGCAGCATTTTGGATCAACTGAAGACTTTTTAAACAAGTATTTGGACACACAGATAACAAACCATTGCAATAGTCCAGTCTAGACATGACAAATGCATGAACCAGTTTTTCTGCATCATGTTTAGATAAGGTGTTTTTAATTTTAGCAATATTACGCAGGTGGAAGAAGGCAGTTTTAGTAACGTTTTTAATGTGGAGGTTAACCCAAATTACCAGTACAAGAAAATATAAACCAGAAACTCAGATCCTGACATGATGTACCTTTACCACATTAATGCAGTCCAAGTTGAGGTTAGTCTGACTTAAACCTATTAAGTGCCAACCTGTACTGATCTCAGTGACTGCTCAACTTGTATATAATGTGTAAAAAAAATCCCTCCATGTAGTGAATAAATAGAATACCATTGGGTCTTTCTAGTCGCACATTATTTTCTTCCTAGATTTGTGGGCTTGATATTACGACAACAGAGAGTGATCAATAGCTTCCCAACAGGGAAGTGAGAGCAGAAAATTGAAGTTAACGAGGGAGAAGATGTAAGAAAATGGTGGCGATGGGAACAGTCATTTAGAGACAAATGCAAATATGATCATGGGATGTTGAATGAGACTTACAGATCAGAATCCTTGTTAGCCATAATACTGTACTTTGGTCAGTTACAAATAACGAACTCCGCAGTCTGTCATATGTGTAGAAAAGTATTGATTTTAATGGGGGAAATTTCAAAACCAGAGGTTTTAGACACCCCCTCACATCAGACATGTGTACCCACAAGTTCATTATCAAATCCACATTCGTTAACTCCGGTGATATCAAACGTACAGAAGAGAGGAGGTGCCGATCAGGAGACGAAAGAGAAAAAAGAACAATCAGCCGAAAGGAGGGAGTAGAAAAAGGAGGAGACAACGAGCAGAACTCCTGTCTGTGTTTGATGAGCGCCTCATTGATGCTACAAACGTCTGGGAGTCTCCATTCAGCGGGGGAGCCATTCAATTATACCTACAGCTCTGCTGCCTGATTGGAGTCCTCGCGCTACAATGTTAGCCCCTCTGTACCAAACCGAGATGCGATTACGATTTTTGGCCTCATGGGACGGAGTGGCTTTCAAATCCTGATTGGCAATCATTTGTAACCCTGCTGGACAAGTTTTAATCCAACATTTTGCCCATTTGCAGTGTCTTTAACCTTGTTCTAATCTAAGCATTTGTGTTTTCCAGTTCATCGGATCTTAAATAGTTTCCAGCACCTACAGCAGCCCAATCAACCCCCCATGGTCTGTTACTTTTGATCAATATAAGTTTAGCAGAATTTAGACACAGGAATCCTCCCTGTTCACATATGGCTTTTCAGCCTGCAGCCTATATGTTAGAATTAAAATAGTAAGTTTTAAACCAGTTATTTGTTCATCAGTGTGCCAGATTCAATTGGCTGATTGCTTTATGTAGAACTTCTTGGAAATCCGTTAAAATTACAAAAAAAAGAAAGTCCTGTGGAAAAAATAAGCCCTATCAGCTGGAGCAAACAAATATGTTTAGAGATACTGCTATTTAATACAAAAATAAATAAGACTTTTCTGCCAATTTTAACAGAAGCAGAAAAGTAAAACATATTGTAGACAGTTTAATATAAAGACTCATATACTGTACAGAATACAGGACAAATGTAGTTTTGCTACGACTTTGCCACAAACGCATGGCATATTTTTATTGTAATTATTCCACTCTATGATTTTGAGGGTGACAGAGGAAGGAAAATGCACTAACGTGCTTCAGTATTTCCCAGTTCTCCTTTAATGCCCTCCTTTCCCAACAAAGTCCCTCATCTAACAAAAGAAACAGCAGAAATTTGTCGGTGGTCCAAGCTTTGTGTATTAAACGGAACGATTGCGCTCTCTGTCCAAGTGTTTTACTGACGTACTGCTCCTATACAGGCCAGCAGGAGGTAACTCTGAGGCATTATGTTGCCTGTGACTGATTTATATAGGCAACAAACTCTCCGTAAGTCTCCCTCTTACCCTCTCATGTGGTTTTACAGTAGTGACATTGATCCAGGCAGTCTTTGATCTTGCTCTCAGCTGTTGCTCCATCTCGCCATCTTTCTCTGTCTGCTCCCCAGTGGCCATACTCTGCTGCTTTTAACCCCAACTACCCCTCGTCTCAAATAAATCCTCCATCTTCCCCTGCGTCCCTTCCGTTTTTCCATCTTACTGGTGGATTTGTGTCTATAAATGTTTTTTAGAAACCTCCACTCAGCTCCTTGTGATGTAGACGATGTGTCGCTCTTTCATCAGCTCATGCTCTAATGGTACATCCAGACCGAACGCGTTTTGAGCTGCATGAGCGTCCGGTTTACATGCAAAGTCAATGGGGGACGCGCCTCCAGGAGTGCCTAGGGGTCGGGCGTCGCGTCACGTGCGTGTTGAGCGTTTTGGAAGTCGTTTTCCGTGCATGTGAGCCCGCGGCAGCCTCCACAGCACGCGTTGATCATGCTGAAGATTTCGCCGTTCAACGCTCTGTCAACCAATCAGGGAGAGTCGGGGAGGAGAGAGAGGGGAGTCAGCTATGTGACGCGGTAACGAGGGGACGGGTGTTGCGCAACTGTGTGACGTATTGTTTGTGAGACACGGAAATAACCCGCGAAGTCGTGTTCAAGTATGGAGGAGAAATAAAAAGGACCTTGCCTGGCGGAGTGCCAATGAGGAAGTCGGGATATCGGGTAAGTTTTGAATTGTGAACTTTTCACGTTTAGCAAGTTAAGCTTTGCTAACTCCTCCCCCCCCTCCCCCCGCCGCCGCCGCCGCTCACGTTCCAGTTTGAACACCACTGGGGTCCAGTGCGTCAACCTCGAGGCGTTTCGCGCTTTTTTGCCGTTGAAAAGGCGCTCAGTCTGGATGTACCATAAGGAGTCAAATTTTTTATTTTTTTTTTACTTTGTTGTCCATCTGAATAAACTGATTCAGATGTTTCTAAGTTTAGTTTCTGCTGGCTACAAGGAAAACATAATGCTTGAAAAAAATATCCATGTATGAGTTCAATCATAACTGAATTTCTCCAATCAGATAATAAAAATAAAAAACTTCCTGACCATAGTGCCACATGTAAAACACAAGGTAAAACAGCTGATTATACAGGTTTATTTCTTGTTCAGATTTCTTGTTTTTCTTTTTTACGGTGGATCAGTTCCCTGAAGCTAAAACGTGTAAGAAAAGCAGCATAGGCCTGCTTCAACTCTGCCACACTCAGCCTCACCTTACAGAGTGACCTGGTTGATCTGAACTGACCCTCGGTTGACTCCAGGGTCCAAGCCACCTCCTTATGGTGTTGAACAAGTACATCACGACTGCACGCTTCAGCTCCTGGGGAGGCAAACTTCATGCCATCTGTACCCTTGTCAGACACTCTGACTCTGCTGCACATGGATGTTGACAACAGAGCACACCAGGTCTGGTTAAACACTTTAGACTGATGCAACCTCAGGAAAACCTTTCCACATCCAGTTATACAAATAACCTGATAACATGGCTGAATTAAATTATTCCACGCAAATTTCAAAATAAAATTATTTAAGAAATATCTAAAAAAGCTAAGTCTGGTCCTCTGGACATAAAAAAATAAAATAAAAAAAATTATTTAAGAAATAGTTCAGCTTTATAAGATTTATTGCATTGCTTAAAACCAAAATAAATTCTTCCCAAATAATGATTTTGTTTTGGATAAATAAGAATCAATCCCTGACTGGTTTTGTTACTGATTTATATGATGTTAAACCATCAAGCCTAATTATTTAACAATTACTTCTTCAAACATTTTTTTCTCCAAATTTTAGTCATGTACGGAAGCATAGTGCTGCCACCTGGAGAAAATATTTTTTGGGGCTTATGTAGTAATAACGTGATACGTATCACGTTATTACTTGATAATATCACGTAATAACGTTATACGTATCAAGTAATAACGTGATACGTATCACGTTATTACGTGATATTATCAAGTAATAACGTGATATGTATCACGTTATTACGTGATACGTATCACATAATAACGTGATACATATCAAGTAATAACGTGATACGTATCATGTTATTACTTGATAATATCACGTAATAACGTGATACGTATCACGTTATTACTTGATAATATCACGTAATAACGTGATACGTATCACGTTATTACTTGATACGTATAACGTTATTACGTGATACGTATCACCCAATAACGTGATACGTATCACGTTATAACGTGATAATATCACGTAATAACTAGGGATGCACCGATCCACATTTCTCACTTCCGATCCGATACCGATACTTATTAACTCAGTATCGACCGATACCGATACTTTCCCGATCCGATACTGTTCAGGTATTTGACTCTGTATAATGAAACTTTTGCACCCAAACTATTCATTTTAACATTGTGTGAGATAAACCCAATGAAGACACTCTTAAGCCTTACAATAGGGAACCCCCTTATTGTAAGGCTTAAGAGTGTCTTCATTGGGTTTATCTCACACAATGTTAAAAAGGGCAGTCACAGATTGTGATTGAACACAAGTGCTCTTTGAAGCTGGATCGGAAAAGTATCGGCAGGTTTGATCCGATACCCGATACTTAAATAATGCTGGTATCGGATACCGATACCGATACTGGATCGGATCTGCCCCATCCCTAGTAATAACGTGATACGTATCACGTAATAACGTGATACGTATCAAGTAATAACGTGATACGTATCACGTTATTACGTGATATATCACATAATAACGTGATACGTATCAAGTAATAACGTGATATGCATCACGTTATTACTTGATACGTATCACGTTATTACGTGATACGTGTCACGTTATTACGTGATATTATCACGTAATAACGTGATATTATCACGTAATAACGTGATACGTATCACGTAATAACGTGATACGTATCACGTTATTGCTACATAAGCCCCAAAAAACATTTTCTCCAGGTGGCAGCACTACGCTTCCGTAGTAATTTTGTGTTGTTGATTTACAATGTGTGTTTTTCCCCCTCTTGTCCTGTTAACATTGTGGCACTCAGAATTATTGTATGATTTACGATGTGTTGATTTATTTTTATTTTTATACAATTTCAAAAGGCAAATTGGGTCTCTTCCTCATTTGGGAAATATTTGTTATAATACAGAATTCCTTATACTTATTTCACTTAATACATGATATTCAGTAATAAAAAGAAAACTGTTGATGTTCCACTCAAAATTGAGGGTGTTGAGATTTGTAGAGTGAATGAGGTGAAGTTTTTGGGTGTTATCATTGATGACAAACTGACATGGAAACAACACATAAATTCTGTAAGAATAAAAATAGCTAAATCGATTGCAGTACTGTACAAAGTCAGAGACCTATTGAATGATAAAGCTCTGTATTTGTTGTATAACACAATCATTGTTCCACACTTAATCTATTGTATTGATGTTTGGGGGAATGCGTGTAAAACAATCACAAAGCCTATTTTTGTATTACAGAAAAGAGCTGTAAGAATTATCACTAGAAAACATTACCGTCATCCATCAAGTACATTATTTTATCAACTGAAGTTATTGAAGTTCCATGATTTGGTAGACTATAATATTTTATCAGTTATGTATAGGGCTCAAAATAATGCATTACCTTTAAATATCCAAATGCATTTTGTTAAAAGACAAAGTTGTTATAATCTTAAGGGGACAGAGATGTTTGTAAAACCACAATTCAGAACTAGTTTGAAGGGACGTTCTACCTCAATCCAGGGAATTAGATTATGGAATGGCTTGGAGAATGTAGTTAAAAATGCCAAGTCAATGTTTACATTTAAGAAAATGATCAAAACAAATGTGTTAAAAAAATATATATGAAATAGCGTAATGTGTATTGTATTAGTTAGAAAATTAGAAAGAGTTAGTCATTTTGTACTGTTGGTTGAAGATTATTATTGTTTAATCTGATTGTTGGAAAAAAGGGGCAGATATAATAAGATTTATTCTTCTTTCTGCTACCTTTCATTTTTTTATATTTTGTACATGATCATTTATGGGATTGTCTTGTATTGTCTCTTTTGTAAAAAAAAATGAACAAATTTAATAAACAAACTTAAACAAACTTAAGTGGCTGAGTACTGATAATAAAAGGGTAAATAAATTAATTAACCTGTTACTGATCAGTAAACTGGCCTGGTGCCACAATTGTAATGAGAAGTGAAGTAAAGTAAGTGTTATGTCACCCCTCTCTCATCAGAGTCAGAGAGAATTTATTGTCATTTGCACCGCATGTAGTACATGTGTTGAAAACGAGATTATGTACACAGGGTCCCAGTTACATCCAACAACAAATGCAAGAGAAATACAATAATAACATCTAGGATTAACTAAGAGAGACATCACATCAGCTAGTAATACACTAAGCCCTAATGTAGTAGAAAAACATCATTATAAACAGCAGCACGAACATGAGCAGATGGTCACAGATGAACGCAGCAACAAGAAACAGATCAGTACAGTATCAGTATGATGTGACATTTTGCAGTGTTTATTCTTATTATTTATTTATTCATGAGTCTGACAGCCTCAGGGTAGAAGCTGTTTCTCAGTCTAGTGGTTCTACATTTGATGCTCCTCAACCTCCGTCCCGAGGGGAGTGGTGCAAAGAGTGAGTGTGCTGGGTGAGTGAGGTCTTTCATGATGCAGGTGGCTCTTTTTCTGCATCTGGAGGTGTAAATGTCTGTGATGGTGGGGAGACTGACTCCCACAGACTTCTGTGCAGCCTTCACCACTCTCTGCAGAGCTTTTCTCTCTGCAACTGTGCAGCCTCCATGCCACACGTTGATGCTGGAGCACAGGACGCTCTCCACTGCACACCTGTAGAACGAGGTGAGGACTGGGCTTCTCAGACCGGCTCGTCTCAGCCGTCTGAGGAAGTAGAGTCTCTGATGACCTTTCTTGATCAGGCTGGTGGTGTTGTTGGTCCAGCTGAGGTTATCATTCAAGTGTACACCCAGGTATTTGTAGCTGGAGACCACCTCCACCGCAGATCCACCTATATACAGTGGGGTGTGGGTGTGTTTGTTCCTTCTGAAGTCCACAATCATCTCCTTCGTCTTCTTCACATTCATGTGAAGGTTGTTCTCTTTGCACCAGCTCTCCAGATGTTCCACCTCCTGTCTGTAGCTGGATTCATCATTATCTGTGATGCATCCCACCACAGCTGTATCATCTGCAAACTTAACAATATGACAGCCTGGATGTGTGGCTGTACAATCATATGTGAGCAGAGTGAACAGAAGAGGGCTCAGCACACATCCCTGAGGAGAGCCAGTGCTGAGGGTGATGGTGGAGGAGGAGAAGTTGTGGATCTTCACGGACTGTGGTCTGTCTGTTAAGAAGTCTAAGACCCAGTTACAAATAGAGGGGCTTAGTCCAAGTGTGGATAGTTTGTCTATCAGAGTTTGGGGGATCATGGTGTTGAAGGCAGATGTGAAGTCCACAAAGAGCAGACGCACGTATGAGTCCTTCTGATCCAGGTGGGTGAGAGCAGTGTGGACCACGGAGGAGATGGCGTCCTCTGTTGATCGGTTCTCACGATATGCATATTGATGAGGGTCCTCGTTGATGTTGACGGCTGTCTTGATGTGGGACATGACCAGTTTCTCAAAACATTTAGCGACTATCGGGGTGAGGGCCACCGGTCTATAGTCATTCAGACC
>JBBPBX010021494.1:0-13038 GCA_038048925.1 Garcialebias charrua
TGAGAACGTCTGGTTTGTACAATAACAGATAGCAGCAGTACAACTGCATACATACATTGGTAACGTGCAAAATAAAAATATATTCACCCCCAAGAAATCTGTCTCCATGGGCTACTAAGAACTGCAAAGAAATAAGATCAATAGATTACAGAAGTAAGCAAAACCAGCACTTTAAAATGTCATTATCTAAAGTCAGTTAAATAAAAAAAGTGAGTTAAATGTTTTGATATGTGAAATTTAAAAAATGACAATGTCGAAAAATCATTGTACTTACGTGGAGATGGTGGAGGAGCTACACACAGTAAAACAAACATATCAGTGAAAATGTCTAAGATATTCTTTTGAAACATATGTAATAAAATCAATAAAAGTTGTATCCTAAAATTTGTCAATAATCTGAATTTTGTTAAGACATAATTATGAAATGCAATGTGTACTTGGAAAGCAAATTTTTGGTGAAAGCATGAAAATACAAGTTTCACTATACTTACTTGGTGTGCGCTGAGCTAAACACAACAAAGGAGATGAAAATATGTGTGAAAATGTTGTAATTAATAAAGCTAATTCAATTTTATAACCTAACTAAACTGATCTATTTACAACAGTATTTTACAGTGTAGTTTAAGAGTAACTTTATTTAACAATTTTATGACTAAATAAATTCAAACTGTTATTTTTAAATTCAATTAAAAGCAGGAGGAAATACAATAAGGCTGTAATTTTACATGCATCTCAAATACTTGGTTGCTATCCATAATGCTTACGTTGTGATGAAGATGCATTTCCCATTCTTCTTCTTCTTCTGTGAGGTTTTACGGCAGCTTATGGCTTTTATCTGTTTTCATTTAAATCAAAGACAAAACAGTAATCATTTATTTTGTCCTCTGCTTTGTTCTCCAATAGTTTGACTAAATATTCATACAACAGTTTCAAACAGCAAGTTAAAATATTTAAAGCAGAAAAACAAATTCATTAAACTGCCTAAAAAGTTTATATAATGTTCATTCTTTAGTCCATACATGCAGCTCTTTCAAACGTAAAAAGTCAGATTTTAAAACCTACCTTTAGTGATAATTACTGCAGGAAGCAGGATGTTCAACTTGTGCTGCAGAGAAAATGAAACAGCCTTTTTATAAAGCTTCATTTACTTTCACTTTCACAATTCACACAGACCATGTGATTTAAAAGAAGACCCCTCATTTTACAGAACATGTTTCAGTTTTTAATGGACTTACACAGATCTCTGAAGTACTTTAAGATAATAAGATGGAACTTTATTTATCTCGCAGGAAATTGTTGTACCAGTGTTTCAGTACAAAGGAACACACACAAGGAATATAAAAAATAACAAAGAATATAAAATAAATTAAAAAATAGATAATATAAAAATACCAGCAATTAGGATCTAAACAGGTCAGGTGCAGTGCAGATGCATGAAATGTCTAATGTGTGAAATATTTTAATGTGCAAACATTAGTTTATTGTGGTTCAGGATTAAATTTATTGTCCAATGTGTAAAAAGGGGGAGGAGTTGAAAGGTTTGATAGCTACAGCAAGGAAGGACTTCCTTTGGTGTTCTGTAGAGCACCTTGGTGGTCTCAGTCTACGACTGAAGTTGCTGCGGTAAGAGTCCAGTGTGACATGCACGGGTCTGACGAGTTGTTCAGGATCTGAAGCAGTTTCCTCAACATCCTCTGCTCCAACACCGCTGTCAGAGACTGCATTTCCACTCCCAGACCTAAGCCAGCTCTCTTAATGAGTTCATTGAGTTTGCTGGCATCAACTTTCTCCACCCTGCTGCCCCAGCACACAAATTCAATTCAGTTCAGTTTATTTATAAAGCACCAAATCACAACAAAGTTGTCTCAGGGCACTTTACAGAAACATTCACATCAGTGACGTGTGGTGAGGTTCATGGCTGGTGAGGCACTGTGCAGTTTTTTTTCATATGTATAATAAAAAACAGACAAAAAATGTTCTCCACATTTTGGCTTCTGTCTGCCATAGCTTCTTCAGCGCTTTGGATACTTTGGATAGCGTTATTTTCTTCTTTTATAATACAAGCCCAAAACCAGAAAAGTTGGCACGTTGTGGAAATCGCAAATAAAAACAGAATACAATGACTTGCAAATCTTTTTCAACCTATATTCAATTGAACACACTGCAAAGACCACATACTTAACGTTCGAACTGGTAAACTTTGTTATTTTTTGCAATTATTAGCTCATTTGGAATTTGATGCCTGCAACATGTTTCAAAAAAGCTGGCACAAGTGACAAAGAAGACAGAGAAATTTGAGGAATGCTCATCAAACACTTATTTGGAATATCCCACAGGTGAACATGCAAATTGGGAACAGGTGGGTGCCATGATTGGGTATAAAAGCAGCTTCCTTGACATGCTCAGTCATCCACATAGAAGGATGGGGCGAGGGTCACCACTCTGTGAACAAATGCGTGGGCAAATTGTCGAACAGTTCAAGAACAACTTTTCTCAACGAGCTATTGCAAGGAATTTAGGAATTTCACCATCTACGGTCCGTAATATCATCAAAAGGTTCAGAGAATCTGGAGAAATCACTACACGTAAGGGGCAAGGCCGAAAACCAACATTGAATGCCCGTGACCTTCGATCCCTCAGGCGGTACTGCATCAAAAACCGACATCAGTGTGTAAAAGATATCACCACATGGGCTCAGGAATACTTCAGAAAACCACTGTCAGTAACTACAGTTCGTCGCTACATCTGTAAGTGCAAGTTAAAGCTCTACTATGCAAAGCAAAAGCCATTCATCAACAAGATCCAGAAACGCCGCCGGCTTTGCTGGGCCCGAGCTCATCTGAGATGGACTGATGCAAAGTGGAAAAGTGTTCTGTGGTCTGATGAGTCCACATTTCAAATTGTCTTTGGAAACTGTGGACGTCGTGTCTTACGGACCAAAGAGGAAAAGAACCATCAGGACTGTTATAGGCGCAAAGTTCAAAAGCCAGCATCTGTGATGGTATGGGGGTGCATTAGTGCCCAAGGCATGGGTAACTTACACATCTGTGAAGGCACCATTAATGCTGAAAGGTACATACAGGTTTTGGAGCAACATATGCTGCCATCCAAGCGACGTCTTTTTCATGGACGCCCCAGCTTATTTCAGCAAGACAATGCCAAGCCACATTCTGCACGTGTTACAACAGCGTGGCTTCGTAGCAAAAGAGTGCGGGTCCTCCCCTGGCCTGCCTGCAGTCCAGACCTGTCCCCCATTGAAAATGTGTGGCGCATTATGAAACGTAAAATACGACAACGGAGACCCCGGACTGTTGAACAACTTAAGCTGTACATCAAGCAAGAATGGGGAAGAATTCCACCTGAAAAGCTTCAAAAATTGGTCTCCTCAGTTCCCAAACGTTTACTGAGTGTTGTTAAAAGGAAAGGCGATGTAACACAGTGGTAAATATGTCCCTGTGCCAACTTTTTTGCAATGTGTTGCTGCCATTGAATTCTAAGTTAATGGTTATTTGCAAAACAAAATAAAGTTTCTCCGTTCGAACATTAAATATATTGTCTTTGCATTCTATTCAGTTGAATATGGGTTGAAAAAGATTTGCAAGTCATTGTATTCTGTTTTTATTTGCGATTTGCACAACGTGCCAACTTTTCTGGTTTTGGGCTTGTACATGAACCTTACAGAGTAGTTTATTTGCCATTTGATTGGCAGCAGTTAACGGGTTGTGTTTAAAATCTCATATCAGCAATCTTTACACATACAAACTGTAGTACACAAAAAAGCACATTTAATTTGTAGAAAAAATTATTTTTGTCTTACTTTTACTTATAAATTAAATTAAACTATAACAAAATCTATTTTTATTTTACAGAAAAGAGCTGTGAGAATTATTACAAGAAAGCCTTAATGTTATCTAATATATTATTCACTAGCAAGGACCAGGCCACAAGATATAAGTTTAAAGATTTATTGATGGAAGAAGGAGGTGGGGAGAAAGGGAAGGGTGAGGGGAAGGATAAGGGAAGGGGTGAGGAGTAAGTAGGAGAGAAGGGATGAAGGGATGAAGGGGTGAAGGGATGAGTCAGGTGGATAAGGTCTGCCGAGGAGGATGCTGATGGGCTTTAGGAAGTGAAGACTCGGGTGGGGATATGTCTTCGGGAAGCTGATCTTCTTAATGTTTCCCGGCCCGCTTAGGATCCCCAAAAGAGTCTGGTGAATTAAACTGAACTGAGGAGAGAGTGGGCTTGAAACAAGTCTTTGAGGTTATTACGAATGTAGGAACGATAGGCTAGTGAAGACCAGCGACCTATAATTTGAATGGTTTGATCAGAAATACCTTGGCTAGAAGTGGAAGAGGCTGCGCCGATGTGGAAAGAATGGATTGAGTAGTGATCGGGTGATATGCCTGATTTTAGCAGGACTTGGCGAAGATGACGAGAGAACCAGAAGAGAGGTGCTAGATTTCCAGATTCTGAAATGAGGAGTGGATGGACCTTACCAAGCTCCGCCCACAGGGCCGCATTTCATTGGCTAATGCCCATAACACGTCACAGCGCAGCTTCCACGTGCGTGCCGGTCTCACAAAACAAACGCTACGGTAGCGTTTGTGAGACCGGCACCACATGCTACTTACATTGCTAGCTAGCATACGTGCAGATTTTTTTGCGTCAGGGCTGGAAAAATGGTCCTCCACCGTCAGTGGGGTATCTGTACAGGAGATGTCAGGTACCCTGACCGTATTTGTGGAAGTAAAATTCACCGTTTCCCTATATGTGAAACTGAATGCCTTGCTTGGATCAAAGCTTGTGCACGACCACAAAACTGAACAATTATTTCTTTCACCAGCAGAGAAGGGTTGACCTGCTTTTGAAACCTGCTAGTTAACAACACGCGGTCACGATGAGAGAAAGCCACAGTTCACTGAACGTCCTGGAAGTTGGGAAGAAACAGCTCTGCTAACTCCACATGAGCTAGCTAACACAACGAGCTCTACTGTCGATTTCACCTAAAACTGCACAAAATCGTGACACGAAGGCTGGATTTTAACTAACACACCGGACGGCTGAGCTCGTTAGCCCTCACAAAAGTCGCTGTCGGCGTGTTTAGCAGCTAAAGCAGCAACGGCTAACCAACCACTTAAGGAATGAATGGAGATTACAGTTAGCATTAGCTTTGCGACCAAGGCACACTCAAAGTTTTGCCAACAACAGAAATCACTGATTTCAAAAGTAACCCTCAAAACCATGAATGCCTGACTTACCCAGCCTTGCAGGACAATAGGCATCAGTGATCCTGTCCACAGCTGTAATAATGCTGAGCCTGAGCGTGTGAGGAGCTGATGTTTTCCTCATCAGACAGTAGCATTAGCTGTGACGCGCACGCTGTTGGAGGCATCGCGTGGCTCAAACAACTTGATAACGTCCAAAAAAAAATAACATGAACTTGTTGGTTCCCCTGTCCATTGTCATGGCTGATATTTTGTTGGAATCTGGCAGAAATGATACACTATTCGACTCAGAAATACCCTGCAGAGTCAGTCGACGCCATGTTTTGAGATGCTGCGCTTGGGAGACATGGAGCCGGTCGGAGCTTAGGGGGCGTTTCTGGGCGGAGCTTGGTAAGGTCCATTGTGATGAGAAGCGTTAGCTACGTATCGGGACTGAGGAAAGAAGTAAGGCGAAACAGGTATAAGGGATGAGAAACTTATAGTTTTGCACGGGCTAAGGAAAGAAGTAAGGCGAAACAGGTATAAGGGATGAGAAACTGCAAATTGATCGGTCTTTCTTCTTCGCAGAGTGAAAATAAGTGTGTCGTGACTGTGACAGGAAATGTCGGACAGGAAAGGGTGAATGAGAGGATTATGGATAGAAGAGGTTGGAACAAATTCAGAACAGTGGAGGAAGCCAAAAGGCTAAGAGGAACATGGAATCTAAGGTTTGGTCTATGAAATTTAAGAAAAACCAGAGCGCTGAGTGATAATGCATCTGCTAAGGAGATCAGATGAATTTAAGAAAAACCGGAGTGCAGAGTGATAATGCATCTGCTAAGGAGATCGGATGGTAGCGGGCAGTGCTGGGCAGCGCTAATCCAAAAATTAGTTCCGCTATTTCTAAAGCACTTATTGATTTATTTAGGTCCACAATTTCAAAAGCACTTATGTATTACCAATGCTAGCGGACGCTAATGCTAACACGCTAACCGCCATTTTGAAGAGGGCAACTGGCGAAATGATTTTTTTAATCCAGCAGATTTGACCATTTGAGCCGGTTGGGCTCGGAGGGGCCTTGTGCTATAAAGTCACTGACTTTGTGGCGCAAGGTTTTTCTGGGCTTGACCGGTTCAAATGGTCAAAAAAGAATTGTTTCGCCAGTTGCCCTCTTCAAAATGGCGGCCGCCATTTTGGGGAGGACAAATGTCGAAATAGTTTTTTTAATCCAGCAGATTTGACCATTTGAACCGGTTAAGCTCAGAAAAACCTTGTGCTATAAAGTCAGATAAGAAATATATTTTTTCTCAGCAAAGAAATAATTGTTTTTACCGTGTTTTCATGGAAAGTCCTTCTCTTCTGTGGCCGTCGCGGCCGCCATTTTGAAGAGGGCAGTGGAGAAATACTTTTAAAAATCCAGACGCGTCGCGTAGGCCGCTGAGAAACATCCATAAGTTCACCCTCCATGTTAAAAACTCTTCGTCTGACTCTTCGAAAACAAGCAATAAGGCTGCAGAGTAACACACTGGCTGCTAACTGAGAGCGCTCGCTCTAGTAAAGAGACTGAGGGGACGCTTTTTTGTCACGGACCACATCCGGCGCTGACAGGATATGGTCTGTTAGCAGTCGTCCGGGGCTCTAAATAAGTTTTTTCGGTTTTACTGATAGATAATTAGTTATTAGCGGTACTGCATTTTAAATAAAAATAGCGCAAATCCGCGTATGAATTATAAAAGTTAGTTAATCCGCTGTAAAGCTAACAGATTATTTAGCTACGCTATAAGCGGATTAGCGCATTAGCGCTCCCTAGCGGTCGGAGGGCCAACAACTGGTAGCGGGAGACGTTGAGTGATGCAGTTCGAATCTACTGTTTACATCCTTTAATGAGCATGTTAACATGACAATGGGAAATGGATGGGCAGTTGACGCTTGCTGTGATCATGAAGAAGAAGTTGATGCCGACTGGCTAGGTAGGACTGGACGGTGGAAGTACGAATCTTGAGGGCTAAGAGAGAGTAAGTAATGAAGAGGCAGAAGGAAGTCACGTCGAAAGACGGAAAGGGAAGGCCGTAGGCTGTGTGAAAAGATTTAAATCGATTCCAGCCGGTCAGGTAGATTGAAAGGGTGCGAGGGGCTAAGCTGCGGAGATTTAGGTCTTGAGAAGCGAGGTGAAGATCTGATAACTGAGGATTTAGTTGAATATGGTTGAGGAAAAGGGGGGAACCGGTGTAGGATGCGTCTCTGAATCAGGAGCAGAGAGTCAGAGTTTCTAAAAAATAGAAGCAAGAAAAAGAGTCAGGTATGAGGTTCCTAGATCCTGCCCAGACCCGGGGATGTGAGCAGCTAGCATCAGGAACAGATGTTGAGCAGAAACTAAAGTGAGTTGCGCATGAACTGCATGATTTCTGGAGAATGAGATCGGCCTTTATTAATAATATCTACGACTGGCATGTTATCTGAATAGATTAGGATTGACTTTTTTTTTTTGCCCATTCATGGTCCCAAAGGATCGCAACGATGACAATGGGATAGATTTCGAAAGTGCGGAAGAAGGAGAGTTCGAGGCGGTCAGGAAGGAGTCGAAATCGGGCGGCCACACGTCGGCGAACCACCTGCCGCCGTAGTAGCTGCCGAAACCTATGGAAGGAGCTGCATCAGTGAAAAGCTGAATGTCGTCGGGGTAAGTGTAGAAGAAAGAAAGTCCATTCCAGGATGAGAGAAAATGGTGCCACAGGCGCAGTTCCAGCTTGCATGAGTGGTCGATGACGAGAGAACCATGAAGAGAAGAAACACTTGCAGCTTTAGAAAGAAGATGGGATGATACGTAAGGCGTAGTTTAAATGATCGAGATGACAGGGAAGCTTGAAAAGATGAAGCGGTGAGAGCGAAGCCCAAAAATTCCAAAGTACAGGCGCCGACGGCTTTCACCCCTGAAAGAGGGACGCCTAACCGAGAGAAGACCACGGAAAGGGCACACAAACCACGACGAGGAGGAGAAGATGGGGGGGGTCACGATCAGGAAGTCATCCAGGAGGTGAATAACGTAAGGGAGTTTGCAAGTAGTTAAGAGGATCCAGCGAAGGCTCCAGATAGAGAAACGGAACATATTGGGGCTGCCGCGGCACCCGAACGTGAGGCAGACGGCAGAGAAATAAGCGCCATTCCAGGCCACGCCGAAGAAACGCCAAAAATCGGGGCGAACGGGCAGAACGTTGAAAGCGCTGGTAATACCAGCTTTAGAAGACTAGAACCTTGACCTGCTAAACGAATGAGCCGAGGATGGGCAGCACGTTTGTACAGCCGTGGCTGCAGGAAAGCACTGAGATGAAGATGATGACGATGGTCAGCATGTTGTGACAGCCGTGGCTGTGTGAAAGCACTGTGATGAAGAGTAAAATGATTGTCAGCACTTTGGCACAGCCGTGGCTGTGCGAAAGCACTGTGATGATGAGGACGATGACGTTGGTCGGCACTTGTTACGGCAGTGGCTGTGTGAAAGCACTGTGATGATGAGGACGATGATGAAGGTCAGCACTTTGTTACGGCTGAGGCTGTGTGAAAGCACCGATGAGGAGAATGATGAAGACGATTGAAGAAGACCAGCACTGTGTTTCAGCTGAGGCTGTGTTAAAATGCTTCAAATATGACGAAAGGACGAGGGATGAGGGGCAGTAGAGATGGGGGGATGAGGGGAAGAAGGGAGGAGGGAAGTAAGAACGAGGGGGATGAAGGAGAGGAATAGGGGCAAAAGGAACGGGGTGAACGGAGGTCGCCAAAGGAGATTGCAGAAGGGTATGCGATACGAAGACCCTCGCACGAGGGGCTAATGAGAAAGGAGGCATGGGAAGAGTGGAGGAGATAGAGTAGCTGGGGAAGTTCCGATAAAGAGGTTGCGGGTACGGATGGTAATGAAACCAGGCTCCCACAGGGGGGAGCCGTCGCCATGACAGAAGGTCCCGCGGTCGCTTGGAGCAGGTGTCTGAGGCAAAGCCGTGAGCAGTGGAAAAGAAGCCAAAACCAGATTGAAATGAATGGAAGAAGGGAGCGTCAATGGTGGGATGGGAGTTGATCATGTGAAGCCAGCGAAGGCGGGGACTGAGAGACGTAGGAAAAAGCTGAGAAAGGTCTGACAAAGAGGTTGTGGGTACAGGCGGTAATGCGACCCGGCTTCCACTGGGGGGAGCTGTCGCCATGACAGAGAGTCCTGCGGTCGCTTGGAGCAGATGACTGAGCCAAAGCCATGAGCGGTTTAAAAGAAGCTGAAACCAGATGTAAATGAATGGAAGAAGGGAGTGACGATGGCGGGATGGGTGGTGATTTAGTGAAGCCAGCGAAGGCTGGGACTGAAAGACGTTGGGAAAAAGCTGGGAAAATTCCGATAGTGCCAGTGAACTATTGTGAACTACTCGTGTCGGCACGTTGATGGCTGTATTAAGAAAGTTTACGTATAAATTCTAGAAGTCGTTTAAAGAAGTCCAATACAGTAATAGAATTATGCCACTGTTGACTAAAGTCAAATATAGAGCAGTGAAATACTTACCTGTGCCTTAGAGACATTGGTATGATTGCCTCCTGAATGGTTAGATACTATTTCTAAGTTAGTTTTAATTTAACATACTGTATTTTAATTTAATATACTGTAGTTGTTATCACTTAAGTAAATCGGACTCTGTGACTGTAATAAAGTCAGCCATCCATAAAGAGGTTGTGGGTACGGGTGGTAATGTGACCTGGCCCCCACTGGGGGTAGCTGTCGCCGTGACGGAAAATCCTGCGGTCGACGACGGAATGACGTCACGTGAGACGTTGGAAGCGGAAGCTGGAACATAAAGTTGAGGCCGCGGGATGTTCAGATGACGGTGAAGTTGTTGTCAGACGAGTGCTGAGGAGGAAAGGAGTTGAAAGAGTCTTAATTCATCGTCCGAACGGCTGAAAGGGATTTCGTGGAAAGCCGGCGACGGTTCATGGCGCGAGAAGCTGGCGTGTTGAAATGAAACTGGAAGAGGAACGCCGAGAAGCGGCCATACAGAGATCCGGTGAGTGACGCTGAGGACCGGGGAAACGAGCATGAAGACTGACGCCCCTAACAGGTCGACGACCACGAGAATGAAAAATAGATGCGGGGGGCAGATAGACTTTGGATGAGTGAGAAACCGGAGATGAAATAGTGTGAGACGGAGTATGAGGATTAAAAATACTTATCCGAGTCATTTGGAGCCTGGAGCCCGACTGGTAACAGAAGGAGGGGACTCGTCGACGGTGGATGGAACGTCAAAGAGATCCCCCGAATCAGAAGGGTGGAGGTCGATTTGATGAAGCGTCGTCCATGGTGAGTAGAAACGCCGATCGACGAAACGTAACACACAGAGAACGGCTCGCAAGCGGGGAATATATAGGCTACTTGGATAATTGAAGGTGTGGTTTGAGGCGTGGTCCTGCTCCCGAACCCAAGTTAACATATTAACTCCATTTTAAACAACTCAAAGTACTGACGTTATGATTTGGTGGACTATAATATTTTTTTAGTAATAGAACCCTCAAATGTTCAAATGTATTTTGTTAAGAGAGAAAGCTGCTGGTCTAAAGGGAACTGACATTTTTGCAAAGCCAAGGTATAGAACTAGTTTGAAGGGACAGTTTATTTCAATATAGGGAGTTGAATTGTGGAATGTTTTGGGAAATCATGTTAAAAATGTTATGTTTAAAAATGATCAAAACTAAATTGTTAACAAAATACTAAAACTTTTAAGTGTTTAATGTTCTAGATATTTGTAGATTGTGAAAAGTTACTCTTTTTGCTCTGTTTGCGCTGTCACTTTTCCTCCTGCAGCGCGAGGCTGAAACAGAACCCTGAGCTCAGTAGCCCCGCCTCCAGAGGCTGGCCGCGTGTGTGTGTAACTGGACACCTTCACAGCCGTTTTATGAGATCGCTCAGCGCACACATACAGTTTTAGACAAAAACACGAGACATTATATTCACCAGCTAAACTATAGAAATGTAGTTTATATAGCAAAAGTATTTGGACATTTTAATAGCGACATAAAAGAGGCAGGAATTTTCCTGCCTTCCCAAATCGCTCACAGCTGCAGCATGTCAGTGAGTGATTGCGCAATCTGAAGTGAAGCAGCTGGTGCCTCTCTGCGCAGGTCTCTGCTGAGTATATTTGAACTCTAAATAAGAAAAATTGGCGATTTTGAAGAAAAATCGGCGATTTTGAATAAAAATCACCTTATAACTGGTTTAGTTTCTAGTAAAATAAGTTATAGTACAAGTCAAAGGATAAAGACAATTACATTTTTTTCAATTTTTTTTTATTTCTTGACAGGGGAGGCGTGGCCTCACTTGCCGCCCCTGACCACACGTCACTGATTCACATACATAGAAAAGCCAATTAATAAAGTTCTCTATCAAAGGAATCCAGCAGACAAGTTGAATCTTGGCTTCATTACAGTCTCCCATCCTGAGCAAGCACAGTGGCAACAGTGGAAAGGAAGAACTCCCTTTTAAAAGGAAGAAACCTCCAGCAGAACCAGGCTCAGGACAAGTGGCCATCTGCTTCTACTGGCTGGTTTGAGAGGACAGAAAGGAGAGACAAACAAACACAGAATGGTCGGTCCAGATATAGAACCAGGTGAACCTGAAAGACAAAAAAAACCAAGGACAGAAAAATTACAAATACAAAACAGGTTGAGCAGAGTAAGTAAAAATAGTAGCAGTGGTGAAAGTGTTGCCAGTTTGTCCTCCAGCAGTCTAAGCCTATAGCAGCATAACTAAGGGACAGCTCAGGAAACCCAAGCCGACCATAATTATAGGATTTATCAAAAAGGAAATTCTTAAGCAATTACTGAAAACGTACTCAAATTCAGACCAAGGCTGAGAAGGATCACAGACACAGGTAATCAGTTAAGTGAGTTTATTTACAGTGCTGGGGTAAAGGAAGTCAGGGTTCCTGGAAGGAAAGGGGAAAAAGATTAATGATGATGTTTGGGGAATATTGCAGTTTTAGTGTTTAATTAAGTCTCTCTCTCTTACAGAAGGAACTTGGAGGAGGCAGACCAGAGGGAGGAGGTGAGTGTCCATCAGGTGAGTAATTCCTTGTATTTATCCAAGAGTCCCAAGTAGTGTCTTGCAGGTGGCAGCTGGTGGAGGAGTGTCAGGCTGGAGGACAGAGTTTTCTCAAAGAAGGAGTCCAGTTTGGAGGCAGCTTGTCCAGTTTGGGTTCCAGAGGTGAGTCACAGATTTGTCTTGAAAACACAGGGAGACATAAGCTGGTTAAACATAAGTTCACAAAGGAGAACATTAAAATGGCTGTCTCACAGTACCCAAGGTGACTGAATGATTCACTTGCAGAAATGACACATTGATGTTTCACATTTAAAGAATAACAGCATATAACATATATCATGAAAATGACAAAAGTTATTCTTTTGATTACATTAGAATAAAATCAAAGGTAGAAATAGTCTCTTTTGGTGACTATATTCTGATTACAACTAATGGAATGATTTTGTGATAAATGTCTTGCTTTACTGAGAGGTCAGTAAAGATCATCTCTGGAACAGTTCAAAAGTACACAGATGTAATAAAGTGAACATGGTCATGTCCACTACATATGTACTGTATAGGTATATATACAGGGAACTCTCGACTTACGAACGAGTTCCGGACCTACGGACCGTTCGTTGCCGTATGTCGGAACCGATAGCACGTGCGTTCGTAAGTCCGGATTTTGTCTGTAAGTCGAAACTCAGAGCACATGGCCTTCGTTCGGAGTGCGTTCGTAAGTCCGAGTTGCCGTAGGTAGGGGGCGCTGTAAGTCGAGGGTTCCCTGTA
>JBBPBX010021494.1:19972-42321 GCA_038048925.1 Garcialebias charrua
TTGTTCACTGACCTCACCTTGTGTAGGTCAGTGAGGTTCTGTAGGACTACGCCAGCAGTTTAGCTGCACATCCTGACAATCCCCGAGAGTTTGTTCCTGTTTTAGCATGTTAACAATCCAAACCAACAGATGAAGGTGAAAGTTGAGACTCAATAAAACATTCTCATAAAAATCGAATAAACATTAAAATCACAGCTTCTTATAAAAATACATTATCTGATGGGCCTTCTTACAAACTGAGTTCACATGGGGGCCAAAGGTCAGTTTGTCATTGAGAACCGTTCTCAAATATTTATATTGCTGCACCACCACAACCAATCTTCACAATTAATGACCAGAGTGGCAACTGTAAAAAAATCAACGACCATCTTCTTTGTCTTAGAAACATGTAACTTTAAAAAAAAAAGAAGACTCACAGCATCGAACATGTAAACATTGACACGTTCATCAAACAACTTTTAATATGACTTACTAACTTTGAAACATTACGGCTCTTACTGAGATGAAAACTTAAATCATGCTGCAGCAACTTCTGTCATTTGACCAGAAAGTCCTGCTTCTTGGGATGAATATTTAAAGTACAAATCAAATGAGAAGAATATGACATTCAGCTAACTAAACCTAATTAGGATTACAGTTGCAGTTTTTTCTCGAGTCTTTCTCACTAGTTGAAATCCCTGTGGTCAGTTTGATATTATTCCTTTCTGCTGTTTTTAGATGGCGTTTGTCCCAGTGTCGTCAGTCCCTTGGACACATACCTCGCTTCAGCGCCACCAGAGACAATAACTTTTGACGACCCCTCTTTAGAGGTCACCCTGCTGCTGAGGGTCCTTCAATCCATAAGTCGGTACTGGTTCTACCTGCATGATGTAAGTCTTTCCTCACAAGTGATTTAATTTGAACGTTGTCTTAATTTGTATCAAAGCTGGTAGAAAAACATTTGGTGTGAACATCGTGCCTAACTGTAAATTTACTTCAGAAACTTGACTGCTTCACAAAACATACTTTGTTTGTTTGTTTGTTTTGTAGAATGCTGTGTGTAAGGAAATTATTCCAACCACGGAGTTCATTAATAGTAAACTGACTGCCAAAGCAAACCGGCAGCTACAAGACCCACTGGTTATCATGACGGGGAACATCCCTACCTGGCTTACTGAGCTTGGGAAAACCTGGTGAGTCAAGAAAACATGGGAATCAAATGTTTTAGCACTTACTGAATAAAGTAAATCTGAACCAGAATGTATGTATCATTGATTTGTTGTCACCGCATATTTTTCTCTCTGTTTCCACAGCCCCTTCTTCTTCCCCTTTGACACCCGGCAGATGTTATTCTACGTAACTGCTTTTGATCGAGACCGAGCCATGCAGCGCCTACTGGACACAAACCCTGAGATCAACCAATCAGATTCTCAGGACAGCAGAGTTGCACCACGTCTTGACAGGAAAAAGGTGGGCTTAGTTTCATAGACTGTTGCAGCTTTGACTCATATTTGAGAAGTTCACTCAATGAAAACCAGCAAACTGGGTGTCCTTCAGTAAATGCACTCAAATTGCCTTTGGCCCTGCCGTCACCTTTTATGTCTTTACAGAGAACGATAAACCGTGACGACCTCCTAAAACAGGCAGAGTCTGTAATGCAGGACCTTGGCAGCTCCAGGGCAATGCTGGAGATCCAGTATGAGAACGAGGTACTCCTCTTTTCTGGATACTGAAACAAACAAATTGTCTTTTGTCTACTTGGGGCAGAGTTAATATTTTATTTTTCTTTCTTTCAGGTGGGCACAGGTCTCGGTCCCACTCAGGAATTTTACGCTCTGGTGTCCCAGGAGCTTCAGAGGGCTGATCTTGGCCTTTGGAGAGGTGAAGAGGTGACTCTGGCCAACCCTAAAGGTACCACCCTTCATCCTGTAAACTTGGATCCAACTGAATGTGGTTTATCTTTTTACTGTAGTTATTTGATGTTTAGACCATTTTATGGAGTGGTTCATAATGTTCTTAGACACACACACACACACACACACACACACACCACTTAGCGATCGATCGATCGGTCATCAATGACAATTCTAAAAAAAAAGTGCATTAAAGAGATGAAGACCCATAAATAAAACCGGTTATCCGCGGGGTTGTAAAAGGTATTAAAAGGTAGTAAATAAAATTAACACAAATTACGGCCATTAAAAAGTATTAAAAAGTAATAAACGTCATCTGACTAGGTATTCATTTTTTTAAAACCTACACAACTATATTTTTCCCGTTCTATCGGCTAAAAAAATCCTGTGAATTTATCTTTTCTAATTTTATGTTTGAGTAGGACCTAAGCTAAATCAATGACGTCGGTCAGTGCGCGTTCGCGCCGAGGGCCGACAGAGCTTCCAGAACCGTCGTGGGGAAATTTAAGTTTTCAAACCTCTGGTGAGAGGACGCCAGAATAAGCCTCTCAGCTGTTGGCTGAAGCCAGTCACGTCTGTAAAAAGAAACAGGACGCAAGAACGCGGCTCGTTTCTCCGAAATTTAACAAGAAAAGCATCTAAACAATTATTTGTTAGCTCGAAATTATAGCAAAGGTGTGTTTCAGTCTAACGTTTTTTTAATAAATGTACTTTAATGGTCAAATCAGCTTTATTTAAAGAATAGTTTTTCTGCCTTGGTGCTCCTTGAACGCGCAGAGGACGAGAACCAGGAAAGAGGAATGCAGCTTGTTCTCCGAAATTTAACAAGAAAAGCACCTAAACAATTATTTGTTAGCTCGAAATTATAGCAGAAGTGTGTCTCAGTCTATCATTTGCTTAATAAATGTACTTTAATGGTCAAATTCACCGGGGTGTTGGCAGCTGTTTTGACGGTTCCAAGCAGAGAGCAGAATGAAGGTGGGGATAATATGGCAGGCCGATTGAGTCATTAATAGCTAGTGAAGATTCTCAGTCATCCAGGACATGGTAAACTCTAAAAAGTGCAAGAAAAAAACAATAAAGTATAGTATAATAAATAAAGTCCAGTTGTTTTTGTCTTGAACTTTTTTGAAATTGTCATTATAGCCACATTTTCCTATTACCGTACATGATACAACCGCAAACCTCATGCCATACACCTGTTACTACCGGTACTCTGCTGCCATCAAGTACTACTGGTTTGTTTTTTTCTTCAGTCAGAATGAATGGAAACAGTCATATCTCAGTCTAAAATTTGTTTATAAATATGGGGAAAAATCTATACAGGTAGTCCCCGATTTACGAGCGAGATCCGTTACAACGAGGCGCTCGTAAACCGGAAATCTCGTAATTTGGAACGGTTGCCATGTCTCTCGTAAGTCCGGAATTTCGCTCGTAAATTGGAACGGTTTCGCTAGCGCGACTACAAACACTCGTTTTTCATCAAAAAACTGCTTATGAGTGCATAAAAATGATCGGAAACGTGTGTCCATATGTTTAGCTAACTAACTGTGGTGAAAAAACACATGAAAACTCAGTATTTTTTGCGTTTTTTCCAAAAATTCGCCAGCTCGTAAGTCTGGAACCTCGTAGATCAGAGCGCTCGTAATTCGGGGACTACCTGTAAATATGTCACTTCGGCCTATAAGTCTCAGGGCATGTAAATTATGCAAAGAACTGTGACTTGCAGGATGAAAAATACAGTAGTTATTATTTTTCTCTCTTTTTGAATTGTGCATGTTTTCAGTGTTGAATTATTTTAATTAAACTGTTCTCTTTTCAAGTTTACAGTTTTTCGTTTGCCCTTAGAGATATGTTGTGTGTGGGAACAATTAAATAACTTTTTGTCTTGGGTTAGATTTAAATAACAAATAGGTCAGTGCTTTTATTGAGGCAAGAAGCAAATTGATGTATCCAGTAATTGTTATAAAACTACATTTACTACCAAAGTTTAGGAAGAAAATGACAGTAATCTTATCACTTTACAATTAGTTGCTCTGAAGTACAAGAGGTTGCCGCTACGGTTGCAGGTCAGTGTCGTGATGGTATTAAAAATATTGTGATGGTATTAAAAAGGTATTAAAAGGTATTAAATTTAACGCAAGAATTTCTGTATATACCCTGTAAAAGTAATTCACTTGAATCTTTTCAATTGTCTGAAGTTTATATAAGAAATACAGCAGTCCTTCGATTATCGCAGGGTTACATTCCAGGGACCCCCATGATAGGATTTATTTTAGTATTTAAATTTAAATTAAGGCTTTATAAGCCCTCCCCACACTTTTGAAATGTTCTAAACTTTTAAACCTGTCATTTTAACAACATATATAGTTAGTTATATGTACTGTACAGTAGCTACTGCAAAATTGTACAGTATATGGGGACTCACCAGCCTTGGTCCGGTTCTGGTCGGCTCTCTGCAGCCGTTGAGCATCAGACACTTTTGGAGAGAGCCGGACTTTCAAAGAACCAGCACAAAACCACAAAATGGTCCTTATCGAGTCCAAATACAGAGGGATCTGAATGAAAAAACTCTGGGTGAGCTCTGGAGAAGACCTCCTAGAAACGCCTCCCGGCTCGAGAGTGTCCATGGGCCAGCAAGCAGCTCTCAGATTGATCGATGAGGCTGGAAGTAGTTCTGGTCTGGTTCTGATCGGCTCTGCATCCACTGAGCGCTGAAGTCCTTATGAATAAGGACCAAACTTTTTAGATGGGTTCGGATCAAATCAAAACTTTCCCTCTATTTTGGCAGAAAACAGCTGGAAGCACTGTTGACTTCTGGGTAATGTAGTTCTTTTGGACTGGTGATGCAGTGTAGAATCAAAACAGCGTTCAATACAGAAACAACTGGACTTTATTTGTAACAGAAGACGTTTTGCTCTTCATCCGAGGAGCTTTATCAATTCAAAGAGCAGAGTGTGGGAGTGAGGTTTTAAAGGTTGAGATAAGATACACACATACCTATGTAGATTGACAAATCACACCTCACACCTTAACAGTAGGGGCCTTTAAAACCTTACTCCCACACTCTGCTCTTTGAATTGAGAAAGCTCCTCGGATGAAGAGCGAAATGTCTTCTGTTACAAATAAAGTCCAGTTGTTTCTGTATTGAACGCTTTTTTGATTTTATCATGTCCTGGATGACTGAGAATCTTCACAGTTTAGGTTTATTGAAAGAAAACTTCAAAATGGTGGCGCCTGTCTGTAGTATTATTATTTTTCGTAAACTTTTTATCTGTGCCGTCCCAATCACGTGAGTAATATTAAAGTTGACAATCGTTGATAAACCATGAAAGTCGAGCCGTGAAGTAGCGAGGGACCACTGTATTTATACAATTACGGTAGTTTTATTTGTGCTGCTTGTTGTGACATAACTGCACTTTTTCTTCTGTCCTCCTCAACAGGAAACCAAGAGGGCACGAAGTACATGTTCAGCTCCAGAGGACTGTTTGCTGTTCCCTTCGGCAGAACAACTAAACCAGCACACATAGCCAAAATTAAAATGAAGTTCCGTTTCTTGGGAAAGTTAATGGCCAAAGCCATTATGGATTTTAGACTGGTAACCACTGCTTTTGCTAATAGACATCTTGTTTCACCCAATCACAAGCACTTAAATTTGAGTCGATTTTCTACACCTGTTGGATATTACATCTCGCATAACGTTTAGGAAAGTTGCGTGTTGTAAACATTTTGCTTTTAACGTTTTATTTTTCCCTAGCTGGATCTGCCTTTAGGACTCCCTTTTTACAAGTGGATGCTACGACATGAGATGTCTGTAGGCTCTCACGACTTGTCGAACATTGATCCTGGCGTGGCCAAGTCCATCCAGCACCTGGAGGATATCATCCGTCAGAAGAAGAAGTTGGAACAGGACCGGTCCCAGGTAAAAAGCAAGCAAACAAAAAACAGAGAGTTTGATAGAGATTTGTAAAAAAAAATAAAAAATTTTATAACACAGCTTTTCTCAATGCCTTTAATGATTTAAATGCCTGCTTTCCAGTTAACCACATTAACATGAAAACAATTCTTCCCTGCAGACTAGAGAAACCCTACAGCAGGCCCTCGAGAGCCTGAACATGAACGGCTGCTCTGTGGAGGAACTCGGTTTAGACTTCACTCTTCCAGGATTCCCAAACATCGAGCTGAAAAAGGGAGGCAAAGACGTCCCAGTCACCATTTACAACCTCGAGGAGTACCTCAGGGTATGTGGTACACCTTCTCTTTCTGTTGTTCTTGTGCTTTGCAATCATACACTGATTTGGTCATGCTTTTTTCTTCTTCTGTAGTTGGTGGTGTACTGGACTTTAAATGAAGGAGTGTCGAGACAGTTTGAGTCATTTAGGGAAGGGTTTGAGTCAGTCTTCCCCTTGCATCACCTACAGTATTTCTATCCAGAGGAGGTGAGAAGCTGTTTTTAGACTATTTAAATCTGTAATTCAGTCTATAAATAAATATTTTTACATGCTAAAAAATAGGTTCCTGGTGGGTTTTTTTTTCTCTCTTCGTTTTTATTTGCTCACCACTTCTCACATTTCCTGTAGCTTGACCAGTTGCTGTGTGGCAGTAAATCTGAGACGTGGGATGTCAAAACGCTGATGGAGTGCTGTCGACCGGACCATGGCTACACACACGACAGGTGCAGTAAGACCCTAACCCTCCTGCTGCTTTTAATTTAGCACTTCAGTGTAAAACTTTAGTCTTGTTTTTTTATAAACCTTTCCCACACTCTTGCAATGTTCTAAATTCTTAAACCCACATAATTTTACCAACGTGCTTTATGTTCTGTATTTTCCACCGTAAACGTCACTCTTAAGTCGCATCAGTCCAAATATGTCTAATAAAGTGGAAAAATCCATTAATGTCGCTTCGCTTTATACGTCGCATCTGTTATGCGTCACCGTTGACAACCCAGAAATGTGGGCCAAACCCATAAATGTGGGTCAATGGGCCAAACCCTGAAATGTGGGCCAAACCCTGAAATGTGGGCCAAACCCAGAAATGTGGGCCAAACCCAGAAATGTGGGCCAAACCCAGAAATGTGGGCCAAACCCTGAAATGTGGGCCAAACCCTGAAATGTGGGCCAAACCCTGAAATGTGGACCAAACCTTGAAATGTGGACCAAACCTTGAAATGTAGACCAAACCCTGAAATGTAGACCAAACCCTGAAATGTGGGCCAAACCCTGAAATGTGAACCAAACCCTGAAATATGAACCAAACCCAGAAACATGAACCAAACCAAGAAATGTGGGCCAAACCCTGAAATGTGGGCCAAACCCTGAAATGTGGCCCAAACCTTGAAATGTGAACCAAACCTTGAAATGTGGACCAAACCCTGAAATGTGGGCCAAACCCTGAAATGTGGGCCAAACCCTAAAATGTGGACCAAACCTTGAAATGTGGACCAAACCTTGAAATGTAGACCAAACCCTGAAATGTGGGCCAAACCCTGAAATGTGGGCCAAACCCTAAAATGTGGACCAAACCTTGAAATGTGGACCAAACCTTGAAATGTAGACCAAACCCTGAAATGTAGACCAAACCCTGAAATGTGGGCCAAACCCTGAAATGTGAACCAAACCCTGAAATATGAACCAAACCCAGAAACATGAACCAAACCAAGAAATGTGGGCCAAACCCTGAAATATGAACAAAACCCAGAAATGTGGCCCAAACCCAGAAATATGAACAAAACTCAGAAATGTGGGCCACGCCCAGAAATATGAACAAAACCCTGAAATGTCGGCCAAACCCAGAAATGTGGACCAAACCTAGAAATGTGGGCCAAACCCAGAAATGTGGACCAAACCCAGAAATGTGGGCCAAACCCTGAAATGTGAACCAAATCCAGAAATGTGAACCGGTGTTGTGCCAAAGATCGATTGTCTGCCAAATGGTGGTTGCGAGGGCATGCATGGGAGGACTTTAACAGGAATTTAACAAGATTAATACTTTTAAACAATTATTTGTTTGCTAAAATTATAGTAATGGTGTGTCTCAGTCTAACTTTTCCTTAATAAATGCACTTTGACAGACAAAACGGCTGTATTTTCAAAAGCCGGTATGCGGAAGTAGGCATGTGCATGAGAGGAGACTGTGCATTTCTTCAAAATTTAACAAGATAAGCACCTAAAACAATTATTTGTTTGCTTGACATTATATGAAAAGTGTGTCTCAGTTGAACTTTTACTTAATAAATGCCATACCATACCATTTTATTTATAGAGCACTTTAAACAGCGACAAGGCCAACCAAAGTGCTGTACAAACAAACAACAGGCAACACACAAATGCACTTCAATGGTCAAATTCGCTGCTTTTCTCCGGGGCGACACAACAAAATGGAGCTGATTTGACGGTTGCTCCAAGAAGACGAAGGTTCCAGGCTATGGCAAGCTGATTGTGTCATTAATAGACACTTTTACCTATTACATGATGCCTTAATACACGAGTGCCATCTAGTGGCTGAAAATGGTAGTGTTCAATTTTTCAGTCAGATTGAATGAACACGGTCATATCTCAGCCAAAAAGTGGTTCATAAATATGGGGGGATAAAAAAAAAAATATATATATGTTGCTTTGGTGTATAAGTCACAGGGCATGTAAATTATTGTATGCAAAAAAAAAAAAAAACAGTGACCTAATAGGACGAAAAATACGGTATGTATATGTACATTACAGTACTGCAAAATTGTCTATGGGTACTCACCAGCTGTGCAGACCAGCAGCTCTGTTCTGCAGATCTACCCTGCAGCGACAAAGCCCACCGCCCTGTGCAGGTTGATGTGCATGTGGATAATTGAGCTTCAGGAAGCTTTTTTTTTTCATTCAACCTGGTTAATCCCATTGAGCCTTGGGAACTCATTTTTAAGAGAGACCTGTTTTTAACAAAGAATGATGACAACAGTGGACAATCATAAAGGATGTGTACAAATTGAGAAGAACAAGTGAAAATAAAATGGTATTTTTAAAAAATGTAACAAAAAAACCCAGCTAGGTTCTAAGGCGATAGAAAACTAAAAACAGGAACATGTCTGTGTTGGTTCTTGCCATGAACTTGGCAGATGTTTGAAGCCACTTGGAGAGGTCAAAGTCGAGAGCTTCAGATCTTTTTTGCAAGTTATTCCAGGAAACAGGAACGGAGTGGGAGAAAGACCCTTTTGTCTAGTTCAGTCCTCACTGAGGGAAAGCTTCAGGATTATTTGTGACTTTCCTGCCAGTTCTGTGAGCTTTATAGATTATTTCAGACTTTGTGTTGCAAAACTTCCCCTCCATTTCAGCAGAAAGCAGCGGCTGGAAGCACTGTTGGCTTCTGGGTACTGTAGTTCTTTTGACTGGCGTTACAGTGTAGGCTTATTGAAAGAAAACCACAAAATGGTGGCGCCTGTCTGAAGTTTTTTTTTTTTTTTCTGTTAACTTTTTTTGTCCCAGTCACATGAGTACAGCAATTTTAAAATTGACAGTTGTGTGTCATATACAATCTTACATTGAAAAAGCACGAAGTAGCGAGGGACTACTGTGAATGGCTTTACGAGCCCCAAAGAAAAGTAATTGACCAATTAGTTAGTGTAATATTGAGTCTAGCATTATGAGGAAAAAGTATTTAAAACTGGTTGTGCCAAAGTAAATAAACATAATATTTACACAGAATTGTCACTTGTAACATATTAAAGTTTGAAAATGAACTGTGTTGTCTTCGTGTCGTGTTTGTGCAGTCGTGCCATTCGGTTCCTGTTCGAGGTGCTGAGCAGCTTCGACGCCGAGCAGCAGAGGCTCTTCCTGCAGTTCGTCACAGGAAGCCCGAGGCTGCCTGTTGGAGGTGATCAAAGAATACGTTTCAGTTTTTAAACACGGCAACTAAACCTGCAGTTTGCTGCTCATTCACCAGAGCTTTTTTATTTGATTCATTCTGATGTTTGTGTGTCAGGTTTCCGGAGTCTGAATCCAGCTCTGACCATTGTGAGAAAGACTTTTGAGTCGACGGAGAACCCGGACGACTTCCTCCCGTCAGTCATGACCTGCGTCAACTACCTGAAGCTGCCTGACTACTCCAGCATAGAGATCATGAGAGAGAAACTGTTGATTGCTGCTCGCGAGGGCCAGCAGTCCTTCCACCTGTCCTGATCTCTCCACATCTCACATATAAATGCCTTCAACAGCGACTGATGAAATCATGACTTCCTTAGTGTTTTTGTTTTGTTTATTTTGTTTTTTTGTAATCACATACATGAAGGCTACAGGGGTATAGCCTTCTTGTTAGAGGAAGCAGCTTGCAGAAAGTTAAGACTAAATATATATTTGCTGCTCCTGTCTCTCCAAACAAAAACAAACAAAAAAAAGGAAAAATATATAAATAAATAAAAAAACATAAAAAATGGAAAGTTGTTCAATGACTCAGAACTAAAAATATAAAAGAGAGAGTAAAACCTATATCAGTAGTTGAATAATGTTAAAAAGATGAATACATCTGGGAGACATTTTAAACTGCATTGCTACGTCATATTTAAAAAAAGGGATGTCGTCTCTCCGGAGTGGTGGACAGCTTCCTGGGTGTTGGGGAGGACGAGGGGAGGGGGGTGGTTCATTGAGCAAGCTAGGTTTTCTTTAGCTCCAAAGATCATTTGTACAGACAAATTTGCAGACTTTGCTCATTCTACACATTTGATAGAATAGCTCTTTGTTTTCATGTCTCAGTTCGTCAGTCGGACATTTTCTGTATTATACTGGCCCCAGTTTGTGTGTTGCATTTCAGTTCAGCCCCCCGCCCTCGTGTGTCTCTTGCTTCCACTTGTGAAAACGACAGTTGCGGTTGGTTGGATGCGTGTAGAGGAGGTCATATTATCGTTTTATTTCTTAACTGCCCTTGTTTGGATTGTGTTCTGGCCATCCTTTATTATAAAGAGCTTCAGCGTAATTGAAGAGTTGTAACAGACGTGTTGATCTTCGTTTTGCTCTTACTTTGATGGAGCTGGCGTCTTTCTGTTGGACCCCACAGGATCTGCGGGGTCCTTCTAGTAGACCAAGCTCTGAGCGACCCCTCAACACACAATGTAGCTGGGCACAACATTTGGCTGGTCTCATTTTATCGTTTCCTGGCCAGGCAACATTTCAAGTTCATTTATGAAAATAAAGTATACAGTATATGCAGTTTCACACCCTGTTTGAGGTGAGAACTTCTGCGTTACCATTATTATTTTTTTTTTTTAAATTTTCTATATTGTCTATTTCTTGCTGTAGTTGATTCTTTTTTCTTTGCACTGCTGGCTTGGGACAAACCGTGGTGTGCACTTGCAGTCTGTGGCCAGACGAGGGCGCCACTGCTTTCCTGGCCTGATCGTTCATGTGCTGGTTTCTAAGATCTGCAATAATTTACTGCATCAGGTTCTTGTTTTTACCTGAATATAAATAAAGTAACTGTTTGACTCAGATTCGTTCATATTTGTATTTTTTTCTATCTTTGTTGTGTTGTTTTCCTCTTGTCCAATGAAGATGGTTAGTTTTTGTCCTGTTTTGGACAGGGTTTTTCAGTTATATGGTAACACCATTGAATTGAGTCACCTGAAACGCCACGGGGTATCAGAGTTTATTATCTACTACTGCGATCCAAACGACAAAAACGCTGGAGCTCGATTAAACGACGTGCGAGTGTTGAAATAATTTTTAATCAGATTGTTTGCCCAAACACAGTTACTCTTTTAGACCAACGTAACTGCCAGTTGTCTTAAGAAGTTTTGTTGGATTGCGTCAACAAAAAGGTGTTTTCAAAATTGTACACCTTGATAAATAAAATATGTAGTCATCAACTTAGTTGTTCATGGATTTATTAAAAGAAAAAAGGTAATTTAGTAATCGGTTTCTTCACTGGCTTTTGTGACTATTTGATTAGTTGACCTCACTCAGCAAAGTTCGTCACTTTACAACTTTAAAACCACTTAAGTAGCTACAGTTTTAAATTGTAGATTTTATTGGGTTTAATTTATTTTTCTAAATGTTCAGATTTTTCACACTGGGTGAACTTTCATAGTTTTTGGTCTTTGGAAAATTAATGCAACATTTTTATCCAGCTGTTTGGGTGGTTACTGCAATTCTGACAAAGTTGGGAAGCTGTGTAAAGTGTAAATAATAAATGCAAATATTTGCAAACCTCCAACCTGCAAATAGTTCATAATGAAACTCAAACATAAGTTATTTGATTTTTAGGCAAAATAATTGTGAATTTTATGGTGGCAGCATATCTCAAAAGTTGGGACAGGTGCAACAAAAGGCCGTAAGCTGTATAAATAAACGGCTGAAGGAGAATTTTGCAACTAATAAAGGACTGGACATAAATGTTATAAAGAGGATCAATCTTGAAGATGGGCAGAAGTTCACTAGTCTGAAAAAAATGTCTAAAAATAGTGAACATTTCTGAATGACGTGCAGAACAGAAACCTGCGTAGAAGTTGAATTTCCCATCATCTTGTTCATGATACGAGCAGATTTCAAGAACCTGTAGAAATCAGAGCTCAAGACAAACTGCAGGCTCTGTGATGTTTGGACCCTCAGACTGGGCTGCGTTACAAACCAGTCAGGTTCTGTTCTGGACATCCCTGTGGGCTCAGGAACACTTCCACACATACAGGTTAAAGCTCTATCATGCAAAAACGCCTTGTGAACACCATCAGCGATTGCCTCCATGTTCTCTGCATTAAAGCTCGCTTCAAATAGAACTGACGCGAAGCTGGAAACGTCTGTGGTCAGACGAACTGAAGCTTCAAGTTTTTATTCAAGTTGAGGAGAAAGCTGAAGCCGTCAGCTCAGCGCAAAGTACAAAAGTCTGCTTCTCTGATGGTGTGGGTATGCATTAGGGCAGTTTACGTGTCAGAAAATGTGCCATCAGTATCCACAGGGTTTAGAACATCACATCAGTTTTCTGGGCAGACCTTGCATATTTCAGCAAGACTGTTAAACTACAAAGTGCATCCATTACAACAGCATGGCTCTGTAATAGAAGAGTTTGGGTCCTGTATTTGAAAACATCTGATGCCTAACAAACAAGAAGTCCAGCAAAGACGACCGGGACTGTTGGAACAGCTGAAATCATATATTGGACACGGACAGGAATGGGACAAGAGTCCCTCCATGAACTGATCTCTGCTACTGGATGGTTACAGTCTGTACGTCCCGGTCTCGTCTTTCTTTTTACGTTTTGCTGTCATCAATATCAAAGTTGTCTTTGTTGCTTTTGTTCGATTATGAGACGACAACGCTGACCACTGAGCCACTGCTGCCCCAACTGCTTTATAAATTACTAACCCAAAAATGTTTCTCTGATTTGACAAGAGCCTTCAAATAATCTTGTCTTTTCTTAAAATGTTTTTCCCCCAATCAGCTTATAATGGATCATTCCCTCGCCAGTAAATCTCAACAGTACAAAGACATAATAATAATAATAATAATTAATTCAATTTATAACGCACTTTTCATTACTGAAAATCTCAAAGTGCTACACATATATTGAATGCTACACACATTCATAAACCGGTGGCGGCAGACTACCATGCAAGGTGCTTTCCAGTCCTACCGGGAGCAACTCAGGGTTAAGTGTCTTGCCCAAGGACACAACGACACATGGTGCGGGTCCCGGGAGTCGAACTGCCAACTTTCCGATCGGGAGACGACTGCCCTTACCACTACGCCACGGCCGCACGTGATGATTCATTCAGGTTATTCTGAGGACTCATTTACAAAAGAGATCTGTTTTAAACAAAACCATATGGTGCTGGTCATACAATTAGAACATTATGAAAAAGGGGGTGGGAGCGGTACACCACTAACTCTGGATGTAGTGGGTCGGTGGGCGGAGTACTTTGAAGACCTTCTCCATCCCACCGGCACATCTTCCACTGAGGAAGCGGAGCCTGGGGACTTTGGGTCAGGCTCTCCAATCTCTGGTGCCGAGGTCACCGAGGTGGTTAAAAAGCTCCATCGGTGGCAGGGCCACAGGGGTGGAGGAGATTCGCCCGGAGTTCCTTAGGGCTCTGGATGTTGTGGGGTTGTGTTGGCTTACATGACTCTGCAATATCGCGTGGACATCGGGGGCAGTTCCCTTGGATTGGCAGACTGGGGTGGTGGTTCCCCTATTCAAAAAGGGGGACCGTAGGGTGTGTTCCAACTATAGGGGGATCACACTCTTAAGCCTCCCTGGTAAGGTCTATTCAGGGGTTCTGGAGAGGAGGGTCCATCGGATAGTCGAACCTCGGATTCAGGAGGAGCAGTGTGGTTTTCGTCCTGGTCGTGGAACACTGGACCAGCTCTACACCCTCAACAGGGTCCTGGAGGGTGCGTGGGAGTTTGCCCAACCAGTTTACATGTGCTTTGTGGAAGGCATTCGACCGCGTCCCTCGGGGGGTTCTGTGGGGGGTACTCCGGGAGTATGGGGTACCAGGCCCTTTGATATGGGCTGTTAGGTCCCTGTACGACCGGTGTCAGAGCTTGGTCCGCATTGCCGGCAGTAAGTCAGGCTCGTTTCCAGTGAGAGTTGGACTCCGCCAAGGTTGCCCTTTGTCACGATTCTGTTCATAACTTTTATGGACAGAATTTCTAGGCGTAGCCAAGGTGTTGAGAGGATCCGTTTTGGTGGCCTTAGAATCGCTTCTCTGTTTTTTGCAGATGATGTGGTCCTATTGGCTTCATCAGGTCGTGATCTACAGTGTTTATTGGAGCCGTTCACAGCCTAGTGTGACGCGGTCGGGATGAGGATCAGTTCCTCCAAGACCATGGTCTTGAGCCAGAAAAGGGTAGAGTGCCCTCTCCTGGTCGGGGAGGAGGTCCTGCCCCAAGTAGAGGAATTTATTTGGGGTCTTGTTCACAACTGAGAGAAAAATGGAGCGAAAGATGGATAGGTGGATTTGTGCAGCATCTGCAATGAAGCGGACGCTGTACCGGTCTGTCATGGTGAAGAGAGAGCTGAGTCAAAAGGCAAAGCTCTCAATTTACCGATCGATCTACGTTCCCACCCTCATCTATGGTCATGAGCTTTGGGTTGTGACCGAAAGAACAAGATCTCGGATACAAGCGGCTGAAATGAGTTTTCTCCGCAGGGTGTCTGGACTCTCCCTTAGAGATAGGGTGAGAAGCTCAGTCATCCGGGAGGGACTCGGAGTAGAGCCGCTGCTTCTCCACATCGAGAGGAGCCAGTTGAGGTGGCTCGGGCATCTGGTTAGGATGCCTCCTGGACGCCTCCCTGGTGAGGTGTTCCGGGCATGTCCCACCGGGAGGAGACCCAGAGGAAGACCCAGGACACGCTGGAGGGACTATGTTTCTCGGCTGGCCTGGGAACACCTTGGGATTCCCCCAGAGGAGCTGCTCCAAGTGGCTGGGGAGAGAGAAGTCTGTGCCTCCCTACTTAGGCTGCTACCCCTGCGACCCGACCCCGGATAAGCAGAAGAAAAATGGATGGCTGGATGGATGGATTATAACCGACAACTAATGAAAACCCCAAATTCAGTATCTCAGACAGAAGGCTGAGAAGCATTAAGTGCAGAACCACTAGACTGAGGAACAGCTTCTACCCTGAAGCTGTTAGACTCGTGAATCTCTAATTAGTGTAATCACCGTAATGCCACTTGATTCTTGATATGTGCTGCTGACTAGCCATGCTGCTGATTTCATGCTGCTGATTTATTTCATGCTGCTGTGTTCATTCATACTCATCTGCTCACACAGACTCATGTTCGTGCTGCTGTTGTTGGGCGTGTTGTTTTTGTAATATCAGTTTCAGTGTTTTTCTTAGTTCATATATTAGATCTTATTACTGTTTTTCTTTTAAAATGTACACTGTACCTGAGTTGGATGTAACTGGGACCCTGTGTACACAATTTTGTTCCACCACATGTACCACATATATGATGCGAATAACAATACCTTGACATTGATCAAATGAAAAGTACAGTAAGTAAATGAAGTGATGTAAAAAAAAAAAAAAAGCTACATTATAAAATACTAAAAACAGCAACATGTCTGCGTTAATTTTTGCCATGACCTTAGCAGATCTTTAAAACCCCATGGAGAGGTCAAGATCAAGAGCTTCCGATCTTTTTGCAAGATATTCCAGGACACAGGAGTGGAGTAGCAGAAGGCTCTTTTGCCTAGTTCAGTCTGCACTGAGGGAACACTGCAGGTAATAATGTCCTGAGAGCGCACGCCAGAGGTGGGACCAAGTCAGTGTTTTTCAAGTCTCAAGTATGTCTCAAGTCTTTATCCTCAAGTCCCGAATCAAGTCTCAAGCAAAGACGGTCAAGTCAAGTCAAATCTCAAGTCGACAGGCAACAGTCGAGTCAAGTCCCAAGTCGGAAATTTGGAATTTCAAGTCCTTTCAAGTCAACAATGTTGCAATTGTATGTTAAGTGTAAATAATAGACCATGTGTTTTTTTAAACCTGTATTTATTTCAAATCTTGATAAAACATGTGCAGTTGAACACACAACTGTATAAAAAATATAATTTTGAATTTGCACCTCTATATTGCACAGTTCAGTTAAACTTAGCTTCAAGAATAGGCATACTTTAAACTATAATTTTCCAGAACATTCAATGAAAAATACAAAAGTAGAACTCCATGTTCAGACAACGTGCTCACATTTCCACAGTATGATACAAAGAACTATAAATAATAACTATAACATCCAAAAAAGCTAAGTCTGGTCCTCTGGACATTCAAAAAACAAAACAAAACAAAAAAAAAAAAAACTGTAGAAACGTTTCGTCTTTCGTCCGAAAGACTTCCTCAGTCTGAGAAGCTGTGTTCAGCTCAGTCTTATAAATAGCACCCTCCCACAGTGGATCAACCAGTTGGCTGATGACAGCCGAAACCAGCTGCTCACATGATCAAGGAGGACCATCAGCCTGACGATGGATCGTTAACACCCTGATGGTTGTTTGCTATTCACAGAGGGCTGAGTGATACTAGCAATAACAGCATTGTAAGTGGGGGACAGTTGAACCCGGAGGCCTCCACCTCTGTTTAATGATGGACGGTTTCTTTTCACAAAGATGGCCTCCTTTACTCCTCTCTCAAACCATTGTTCCTCTCTATCAAGGATGTGAACATCTTCATCCCTGAAAGAGTGACCGCTGGCCTGGAGATGAGTGTAGACCGCAGAGTCCTGACCTGATGATGTTGATCTTCTGTGCTGGGCCATCCTTTTGGCCAGTGGCTGTTTAGTTTCCCCGATGTAAGACTGATCACAGCCCTCCTGACACTGAACAGCATACACAATATTACTCTGTTTGTGCCGGGGGACTGGATCTTTGGGATGAACCAGTCTTTGTCGTAATGTATTTTGGGGTTTAAAAGCCACTGGGACGTTGTGTTTAGAAAATAAACGTCTCAATGTCTCTGAAACTCCCGCAAGGCGCAGCATACGGAATGACCACTGGTCTGGGTTCCTTCTTTTCACCTGATGGCTGGCTGGAGTCCTGTCCTGAATAACTATAACAGCATTTTTCCCCTCTCCTCTCTCATCTGGTAACTGAGTGAACATGGGTTTATATTTGTATGTGTCCATGACCATGTGTGGGTGACACAAGACAAACAAAACAAATATATGAACTGAACAATTAACAAGAATCTGCAATTTAAAGGGGACCACATATTCAAAATTCACTTTTTAATGGTTTTTTTACTCAACTTTGGGTATGTACTTCATAAAAAAACTGTGCTAGGGCCAAAAAAATGCACCCAGTGGTTTATTTACTCTTAAGTACTGAATATTTATTTATCTTTGATAGAAACACTTCGTTTCCACTTCCTGCGGTTTGTGACGTCACAAACCGCAGCCACAACCCACAACCCCAACCTTTGTCCCGCCCCGTCACCTAGCAACCCCTGGTGATACTCCACCCACTTCAGTATGAAAGAGGTGACGGTTGTTTTTTCCTTATATCATGTCAGCACCATGGCTAAAAATGTCACAGAGTCTAGCCAGCTAACGTGAGCGTTGCGAAGATTCTCTAACCCTCCTGGCCCAGATAATGGCATAGTTTTCAGATGGGAGTCTTGAATGAACAGCGATGCAGCATGTTGCAGTGTGTGTGTGTGTGTTGGCTTATGTGTCATAGTACCGCTAAACCACATTAACCAACCTGTGTGTGTGTGTATGTGTGTGTTTGTGTGCGCGCGCTTATCGAGGGAGAGGGAGTTTTAACGCTGTCATTAGGGGGGAGAGCAAATACACACCCTCGAGAGAACAAATGAGACCCTCGAGAGAACAAATGAGACCCGCGCGAGCGCAAATCAGACCCTGTGAGCGTGTGTGTGTGTGTGTCCGCTGCGAGTGACATCCGCTCCCTCCAGCGCGCGCGCACAGGGGGAGGGAGGGAGACGTATTACAGAGGAAAAATTAAAAATGACACGACAACTTGTACACGTCTGATCTGTCCCACAATAAATACGTTGCGGTCCAGTTCAGCTCAGCTCAGGGCTCTGGGTGGCAGTAACGCGAGTTCAGACATCCTCGTCTGCCTTTGGAGGGCGGAGTTAATGTAAACAGATCTTTGAAGGGCGTGGCCACGAGATCTCATTATCATAAACCAGTCGTTCAAAACGAAAGTTAAAAATGGCAGAATTAAAAAGGGTATAATTGATTATCTAAGAATTATTTTGTGTATTAAATTGAATGAACATTGTCTGGTAACCCCACAGTCAGACATACCATAAAAATTTTAAAAACCTATCTGTGGTCTCCTTTAAGATATTTCAGTTAACTATTCTGCATTTGCAAAAGACCAAACTGGCCAAAAGTCTGTCATTTATGCACAATTAGGCCGTCAAATGATGCAGCCATAGCTGAAAACTGGCTCCACTGCAAGCAGGCACTGACAAAACTCTGGTGGCCACATTAAACAGTGAAGGAAGACTCTTGCCACTGAACTGTTCTTTCTTCAGCTCTCCCAGGACAACAGGTCGTGGAGGAGGAATAGCTACTGTTTACAGAGAGAGCTATCCCTGTAAACAAATCACTCCTTTAACATTTTATTCTAGCTTTGAGTTCAATTTGTTTTAGCTTGGATCTTCACACCCGGTGCTGTGTTCTGTTGTATACAGACCTCCAAAATACAACAAGGACTTTCTGACTGACTTTGCTGATTTTTTGGCTGGAGTGCTGCCTAAATATGACAAAATCCTTTTAGCTGGAGATTTTAATATCAGCGTGTGTTTTGCTGATAAACCGTTGGTTAAAGATTTTTTACAGCTGATTGATTAATTTAATTTTGTTCAGTTTGTGTCTGGTCCAACACAAGAATGTGGTCATACCTTAGATCTTGTCTTAGCTCATGGTTTTAATCAGGGCCGGACCAAGCCTCTTTGGGGCCCTAAGCGAAATTTGGATGGGGGCCCTATGTTTCTACTAATAATGTGAATTACTGCAATCAACGGTCAGATGGTTTTATCATTCTCCCACCTGATAAAATGTATTGCAACTCTGACAGTCCTTTTTAATGTATATATGTAATTTATTGCAGGGGTGTCAAACTTATTTTAATTTTGGACCACATCAAGTTCATGAATGTCCTCAGAAGGCCAGACATGGCAGAATGTATTGATAAAACTGCCTATGAATAAACTGGTAAAATCAAACTTTCTAAAAATAAAAACTTCACCCATCATGCCTTTTGGGGAAGGAAAAGGTATCCTTAATAGGCAGTGGTCCTCTCATCACCTGCTCAGTCCTGTTTACATCTGAGAGGAAAGATGGCCACTCAGCTGGGTCCATTGGCAGAGCTGATGATCCTTGGTGTGGCTCAGACTTTGATGTGGAAGCTTCTGAGAAAGAGACAAAAGAAAGATGAAGATTAATAATAACATAAAAGGGCAGAAAATGTTTGCGATGTACATAACTGTTAATCTGAAAATGATCTGGAGCACAAAGAGGAATTATAGAAGATGTTTTGCTGTTAACTTACCAGGTAGATCATCTGCAGTTGCAGACACAGATGAGACAGTGGGCACAGAAGATGGGGTTGCTAGACTTAGCTCTGCAGAGGATGGAGATGGACCTAAGATGAAAACAAAAAAATTGTTATGTTAGATGTCATATCACATTTACAATTATGTTGCTTACATTTTTAAATAGTAAGTTCAACTATTCTTATACCAGTGTGTTTTTGCTTATAATAAAAAGGAATCTGCCAGTACACCAACTGAAATTTATTTTAAAAAATAGTAAATAATGTAGTCGTCTAAGTGTCTGATTTTATAAATAATATCAGAATTATATCTCAAGATGGTTAAACAATTATATGAAAGAGGTTTTGCTTACCAGGTAGTTTAGCAGTAGTTGCAGACACAGATAAGACTGCGGTCATAGAGGATGCTAGACTTGGCTCTGCAGAGGATGGAGATGGACCTAAGATGAAAATAACAAAAAATGTAGTTATGTCAGATGTCACATCATACTTATAATTATGTTGTTCACCTTTTTTTATGAAAAAGTATAAAAATACTTTCATACTTGTCTTTTTTGCTTGTAGTAATAAAACAAATCAGCCAGTAAAACTGAAATTTTCTTCAGACATGTTTAAACAGTATTTGTTCCTCCAAAAGTCTTCTATTTTCTGCTTACATTGTAAATATTTTTTTTACGAGTTAGTTGTTTAGGAGTTATAAAAATGATGTTATGCAGTTAACTTACCAGGTAGATCAGAAGTGATTGTAGTGGGCACAGAGAATGGGGGTGTTACACTTAGCTCTGAAGAGGACGAAGATGGACATAGGATGAAATACATGCATACACATTCCTTGCATACTTTCATTACAGACTCTGTTGAAACACAACGGACTTTACGTCAGTCGGAACCGGATCCTTGTCCGGTACAAATGCCGAAGCTGAGTGGGTTCTCCCGAACCACAAACAAACGCGTTGTAACAGAAAAAGGTACACTGGAGCAGCACAACAATGTGAAAACAGCAGACAACAGTGATCCGCAGATGTAATAAGATGAGGAAGAGTGGCGGAAGGGTGACGCGGCGGTCACACAACGAAAAATGCATGCAGCTTTGCGACACGTTATGAAAACGTTTCACAGGCACAGACAAACATTCATCACCAGCAGCCTCAAACAGACGTTTAAAATTGAAACAAAAATAATTCCAACGAGAAATGACACAGACAATGCAAAAATAGCAATCTCCCTGACACTTCCAGCGTGAATTAGCTTACCAAATCCAAAAACAAGGATAAAACTATGCCAACAAACCGTTACAATAGACTACAAAAATACAATTTAATAACCGTCTAGGCCAGGGACTCAGACGAGCCACCAATAAACGTGTAATTAAACACTTACGGGGCCACCAATATGTAACTGAACACCGAGCGGTGCCAATTATATGCAGAGGCGGTCCGTGGTATGAGCGACTGGGGCTGTAGCCCTGGGCGCTGTCCAGCAGGGGGCGGCATAACACAGCATAACACCCCCCTCCCCACCCGCTGGGGTTACTTGTCCGCTGGCGCCCACATCGCTGAAGACATCGCGTTGGAAAGAAACAGATTATTACTGCAAATTATTGAAGTTTGAAGATGGAAAGGAAAAGGTCAAAGCCTTCAGGTGCACAGTTTAGGAAAAAGAGAAAAGAAGAAGAGGAGAAACGAGCAAAAGTTAAAGGTAAGAAGAGCTGCTGTGTTTCACTTTCAGTTTCGTTTCTTGTTGCGTGAAATGCTAGGCTGTAGGCTAGCTTGCGGATGCTAATTGGTTAGCTGCTTAGGACGACATATTTTGTTAACAGAGGAAAATATTACAGCATGGAAAGGTAATAATAATCTTTAAGATGGATCCCTCTCACGTCCCAGTTTGTACTGAGTGATGGACTGAGCAGATTTATAGATTTTCGCACGGTTTGCTTTGTTAGAAATGGCAGAGACTGTGTTATGATACAGAACAGTTAGAAAAATAAGTAGAATTATTCATTCTGTGATGTTGCTTGAAGGTTATCATTGGTTGAACAAACTGTGAAATAAGGGGCAGATATAATAAGATTTCATCTTCTTTCTGCTCCCTTCATTTTATCCTACTTGTATTCTTGTATCTGATGAAACTGTCTTGTATTGTTCTTTTAAAATGAATGAATAAACATCAAATCAAATCAAAACCCTGGCTGTCACACACAAAAATCTGTGCTTTTATAATGAAGTACTGTACTGTACTTTGATTAATGCTCCTAAACAAACACAGACTTATAGCTCATTATTAAATACGTTTTCTATTTTAATTAAAATACTGTTTGATTGCTTATTTAAATTTATACTGTCTCATGCAGTCAATCCTCCTGAGCTTTCTGTGCACACCAACAATAAGTTCTCCTTCTATGCCCTCAGTACAACACTGCACTTTAAGGGGAACTCAGACTTGGATGGCAGAGAGCTTGTAAGGGAGCTCA